>JACVVK020000027.1:1880000-1975000 GCA_018292915.2 Batillaria attramentaria | reverse complement strand
CATCATGATATCGCATACCTTGCAACGCGGAGCACAAAGAATGCACAACTATCAAAAGAAGCGTATCTTATCCGCTGATCCATCGGTTTTTGTGACCGAGTCTACAACACTGATCTCAGTGTGCGTAGTGGTATCTTGTCACTCAGTCGACGTGGTTGTTGACGAGATGGGGGGAGGATGTCTGTATCTATGTTGGGGGGATGTCTGTATCTCTGAGGGGGATGTCTGTATCTCTGAGAAACCATCCTGTTGCTGTTTTGTTGGAAGTCTGCGTGCCATGACTGCTGACTGCTGACAGCTCCGGTTAGATAACTGTAAGATTACTGGAGCGAGCTCATCCTGCATGGGGCTTTTTCCTGTATCAGGCTTTGTGAATTTGTGTCAGTGTAGAAGACGACAAGGTTTTACCGTTCTTCTCCGTGAGGATACTGCCTATAGAAGACGCTAAGATCCACACAAAGAAGGACTTATATCTCCGTGATAAAACTTTGGGACTTTTCTATACACGGGATCCACAGCACAGAGAAGGGCGTAATGTGAGTGTGACTCGCGAACCAAGCCACGTGACTGCGGGTAATCTGAGTGGTAAAAACTTGGGGTCTTAGAAAGAGCTGTCGCACATTACGTCATCAAAACGTACGTGGGGGGGGGGGGACAATGGGAAAGGTTTTGTTTGTTCGCTAGCTATCCATGTTTATTGTCCCAACCAGCACGTGAACAACGCACTGGCAATACGCAAAGTGAAAGCGCTCCGTAGACCCAGTTTGGTTCTGTTTGCCAGAACTTGCGTTGTCAGAGGTACGTAACAAGCGCTCATACTGATAACGGCTGTTTATATTTTATTTGTTTGCTGCTTAGTGGGCCTTGCATAGTAGGTACTCGGCTGGCTGGAGCTTATATTTAACCAGTCCCCGACTTATTGGAGATGGCCCAAATGAGGAGGTTATACGGGATAGGGAAGAGACTATCTATATTTATGCTCACACTGAGCCGAAAGTCTGTCCCTGACAAACTGCCTGTTGCAAGCCCAAGAGCCGGCCGGGATGAGACAGATAGATGGACCAGCCAGCGTACGTGGCTTTCGCCCAGAAATGACTCTGCCTTCAGTCACCGTGGATTATCGTGTGTCTTGTCGTTGCCTAACTCTTGATCCCTGGCTCCGAGCGAATAGGGTGAGTTTGGGTAACCACTAATCCCCCGAGTGACTTGGGCCATCATGCATGAACTACGTAAGACAGCGGCGAAACCATAAAACGCACTGGACTGAATCGATATGTTCCATAACCCCTCCCCCACCCCCCTTCCCCGCCCCATGAAGCAGCAGACTTGCCAACTACGTGCCCATCATACAGAAGACGGATCAAGACCGCTAACCATACGATGACGAATACCTCCATGTGCTTGTTTTGTTTTGTTTTGTTTTGTTTTGTTTTTCTGCGTAAGTACTTGTGGTACAAAGATAGTACCAATTAAAGCCCGTATGATGATACGTAACCCAAGTTTATCGTCTAAATCCGCCTGCCCGACTTTCGGCGATTTTCCTGATGGTGAATATCTAGCAAGAGCGTATCCATTACGGATTATCCGTGGCGTGGTTTGATGTAATACTTCAGCCTCACCTCCAGGCTTGTGCAATGCCGGGACTTGATCAAGAGGATGAGCGTGACAGTAACAAAATCGACACTCGCGCTGACTTAGTCTGGCGTAACTCCGGAACGAGGCTCCAGGTGAAGGACGAAAGACACCATTGGCTTAACTACGACCGAGAACCAATTGCGATGCTTTATTCACTGGCTTTTGCTCTGACGGGGTACCAAAGATACCAAAGACGAGGACAGTAGAGGAAAGAGACAAGAGAAAGCCTGGGAACATTTTTGCTTTGTCGGGATTCGAAACGAGGACCTTCCGACCTCAAGTCCGACGCTCAGCCGGTTGAACCATCGACTCCCTTCTGTCGCCAAACGGATACTCCGCCGCAAAACAAAGGTGCCCACGCATCAAGTTCTCTATAATCTGGTTGCAGGAGGAGATCAGTACACCATCACCATCATAAAAAGAGACTAGGCTCGTTTGAGACTTATTACGATATTTGCGATACATGTCGAGATATTTGCCGTAGCCTTCTCTGGTCTATCTCGTACTAATCTGTGAGTCTCAGCCTAGACAAGTTAGTCTCGGTCTTACGCCCTTCTCTTAGTCTCTCTCTATATATCAGGGGGGGGGGGGGGGATCTGGGTATCTGATGCAATTACGCCAAGCATCTGTATTGTAGGGTGTGACTGAAAACAAAACAAAACAAAACAAAAAAAAGCTCAGACGTGAGGGGGAGGGGGGGGGATTTCTCATTGGCATTCAAGATTTGAAGGGTCGATGCTCTCTCTCTCTCTCTCTCTCTCTCTCTCTCTCTCAAACTTATGAGAGTATTATTTCAACGCTTCAAACCAGACAACTTAACGCAGTCAAGACAGGACGGGTCCACCCTGACAACGCCCAAAGCGAGGATCTAGGTGGCGCCAACTATCTGTTCACTGTCACCTCTTTATGCCGAAAGGCGGCGCTTATGTCGTAAACATGGTCTCACTGCGCATGCGTAATGGAGAATAAAAGTTACATCCAACTTTAATGTCAGACCCCAAGGGCTAGTTCTGCTGTTTCTTCTAACCTCCGTTCTTAAGTGCTAACTGAGGTTGTCTGTCTGTCTGTCTTTCTGTTTGTACATGTATCTCATAAGGCATTGCCTATTTTACTCATGTCGACCGTAAATTACTAAATTACGCGCCGGATCCAGACAGTCAGACTGACATTGTTCAAGAACTAATGTCACGTCATGTCTGAGCATATTATTATCCGTTATCGTAAAGAATGTGCACAATATCAAGATTTATGGAAGATTTGGGTAAATTGTTATTTGAACGAGACGCATGTTTATTGTTAATACATGATGGAAGAGGTTACGAGCACGATTTCACTATTTTACAAGTGAACCTATTAGCCAGTCAGCTGCCGGAATTTCTCCAAAATTTGCAATACGAGTTCATCTTGTTAATGCTCAAAACTGTGTCTCCACTATACACAAAGAAATGAATCTGGTTGAACCAAGAACTCGTGTCCCCTTGCAGAGTGGGTGGGTGTTCGGGAGTTTAACGTTCTTTTCCGCCGCCCATAGCCAGTGCGGGTGCAGTGTCCATAGCTGTGTGTGTGTGTGTGTGTGTGTGTGTGTGTGTGTGTGTGTCTGTTTACGTTTTCCGTCGCTGAAATTTAGGTAAAGCCGCACAATCTTGATTATTAGAAGACTCCACAGAAACACCATACTCTGCTTCTGAGTCAAATCCACGCATGCACACTGTACTTATTATGCAATGATCCCTACGGTTGATATGCGCGCCTCCCGGCTGGGCAGGCCAGGTCAAGACGCCATTGTGACTGGCTGCAGTTTGGGCGACCAGTTGTTGTTCACGACCGTTTTTGCTCGGTCCCGTGAAAGGTCGCTCAAAAAAGTTTCTACTGTACTAATATAGATCTGTGGCTGGATACAGCTGATATGATGTGGTACTGTTTACCGATAAATACGAAGACTGGTCATGTTCCAGTTTACTCATGAATCTGCTGAGTTAATACATGTACGGGTTAGCTTTGTAAAGGTTGCTAATGACAGTTTGATACTGCATTTCACTGATTCTTCAGTTTCTCTCCAAATTACAATAAACCATTCAAAGGGTTCATGGTTTTAACCAAGGTACATGTAGTATTTGTGGAAATGGTTGTGTTGCAGACATACTTGGAGCAGACAAAGACCAAGTTCAACAAAGGCTACAAGGGAATGAACCTGTTGTCAGAGGTACGTAACAAGCGCTCATACTGATAACGGCTGTTTATATTTTATTTGTTTGCTGCTTAGTGGGCCTTGCATAGTAGGTACTCGGCTGGCTGGAGCTTATATTTAACCAGTCCCCGACTTATTGGAGATGGCCCAAATGAGGAGGTTATACGGGATAGGGAAGAGACTATCTATATTTATGCTCACACTGAGCCGAAAGTCTGTCCCTGACAAACTGCCTGTTGCAAGCCCAAGAGCCGGGATGAGACAGATAGATGGACCAGCCAGCGTACGTGGCTTTCGCCCAGAAATGACTCTGCCTTCAGTCACCGTGGATTATCGTGTGTCTTGTCGTTGCCTAACTCTTGATCCCTGGCTCCGAGCGAATAGGGTGAGTTTGGGTAACCACTAATCCCCCGAGTGACTTGGGCCATCATGCATGAACTACGTAAGACAGCGGCGAAACCATAAAACGCACTGGACTGAATCGATATGTTCCATAACCCCTCCCCCACCCCCCTTCCCCGCCCCATGAAGCAGCAGACTTGCCAACTACGTGCCCATCATACAGAAGACGGATCAAGACCGCTAACCATACGATGACGAATACCTCCATGTGCTTGTTTTGTTTTGTTTTGTTTTTCTGCGTAAGTACTTGTGGTACAAAGATAGTACCAATTAAAGCCCGTATGATGATACGTAACCCAAGTTTATCGTCTAAATCCGCCTGCCCGACTTTCGGCGATTTTCCTGATGGTGAATATCTAGCAAGAGCGTATCCATTACGGATTATCCGTGGCGTGGTTTGATGTAATACTTCAGCCTCACCTCCAGGCTTGTGCAATGCCGGGACTTGATCAAGAGGATGAGCGTGACAGTAACAAAATCGACACTCGCGCTGACTTAGTCTGGCGTAACTCCGGAACGAGGCTCCAGGTGAAGGACGAAAGACACCATTGGCTTAACTACGACCGAGAACCAATTGCGATGCTTTATTCACTGGCTTTTGCTCTGACGGGGTACCAAAGATACCAAAGACGAGGACAGTAGAGGAAAGAGACAAGAGAAAGCCTGGGAACATTTTTGCTTTGTCGGGATTCGAAACGAGGACCTTCCGACCTCAAGTCCGACGCTCAGCCGGTTGAACCATCGACTCCCTTCTGTCGCCAAACGGATACTCCGCCGCAAAACAAAGGTGCCCACGCATCAAGTTCTCTATAATCTGGTTGCAGGAGGAGATCAGTACACCATCACCATCATAAAAAGAGACTAGGCTCGTTTGAGACTTATTACGATATTTGCGATACATGTCGAGATATTTGCCGTAGCCTTCTCTGGTCTATCTCGTACTAATCTGTGAGTCTCAGCCTAGACAAGTTAGTCTCGGTCTTACGCCCTTCTCTTAGTCTCTCTCTATATATCAGGGGGGGGGGGGGGGGATCTGGGTATCTGATGCAATTACGCCAAGCATCTGTATTGTAGGGTGTGACTGAAAACAAAACAAAACAAAACAAAAAAAAGCTCAGACGTGAGGGGGAGGGGGGGGGGGATTTCTCATTGGCATTCAAGATTTGAAGGGTCGATGCTCTCTCTCTCTCTCTCTCTCTCTCTCTCTCTCTCTCTCAAACTTATGAGAGTATTATTTCAACGCTTCAAACCAGACAACTTAACGCAGTCAAGACAGGACGGGTCCACCCTGACAACGCCCAAAGCGAGGATCTAGGTGGCGCCAACTATCTGTTCACTGTCACCTCTTTATGCCGAAAGGCGGCGCTTATGTCGTAAACATGGTCTCACTGCGCATGCGTAATGGAGAATAAAAGTTACATCCAACTTTAATGTCAGACCCCAAGGGCTAGTTCTGCTGTTTCTTCTAACCTCCGTTCTTAAGTGCTAACTGAGGTTGTCTGTCTGTCTGTCTTTCTGTTTGTACATGTATCTCATAAGGCATTGCCTATTTTACTCATGTCGACCGTAAATTACTAAATTACGCGCCGGATCCAGACAGTCAGACTGACATTGTTCAAGAACTAATGTCACGTCATGTCTGAGCATATTATTATCCGTTATCGTAAAGAATGTGCACAATATCAAGATTTATGGAAGATTTGGGTAAATTGTTATTTGAACGAGACGCATGTTTATTGTTAATACATGATGGAAGAGGTTACGAGCACGATTTCACTATTTTACAAGTGAACCTATTAGCCAGTCAGCTGCCGGAATTTCTCCAAAATTTGCAATACGAGTTCATCTTGTTAATGCTCAAAACTGTGTCTCCACTATACACAAAGAAATGAATCTGGTTGAACCAAGAACTCGTGTCCCCTTGCAGAGTGGGTGGGTGTTCGGGAGTTTAACGTTCTTTTCCGCCGCCCATAGCCAGTGCGGGTGCAGTGTCCATAGCTGTGTGTGTGTGTGTGTGTGTGCGCGCGCGCGCGCGCGCGTGCTGGTTGCCTATTGTGATAGTGTGTGTGTGTGTGTGGGTGTGGGTGTGTGTGTGTGTGTGCTCTGGTTGTCGCTCTGTGTGTTTCTCATACATGTGTTGTATTTCTATCTTCGTTCTTCATAATTTATATATGTTAATCTTAATGTCACTTTGTGAAGCGCTTAGAGCCCACAATGGTGGGGATTTCGCACTATATAAGAATTATTATTTTTATTATTTTCCACCGCATAAGGGTGAAATCAAAGATGGGGCAACGAGAAAAAAGGCCAGCACAAATATTTGGCTCCCAGCCGGGATTCGAACTCACGACCCCAGCATTGAAAGTCCAACTCTCTACCATTCGGCCACCCCGGCTCCCCTCCCCTTGCAGAAGTGGCAAGTGTCAAGGAACACCCCATCCATATAGCAGTCTCAAGTCTTCTTCTTCCCTATTCATTCTGCACAATATTGTCGCCACTGACTATGAGATGACTGTAGTCCTTTCACTGGCCATACCCCCCCCCCCCCCAGTCCCACCAACGACAATTATGCGTCTCATACTGTATCCGGCGTAGATCTCTCCCTGTGGCTGTATCACATATCCTACAGGCCGACGTGGCAGATTTGGAGGGTACGTCCACTGACGTTACACATGGTTACACATGGTTGGATCATCCGTGTCGGGAGCCGAGAACCGTGGGATTACCACCAGATTTATGGTCCTGGCTCGCACCTGCACGTCAGCCAACAACTGCCGAGTTGTTTAGAATCAGTGACGTACTGGAGAGTGGGCGGGGGAGGGGGGGTGGGGGTCGAGGGTTGGGGGAAGGGGGAGGGGCTTGTGGGGAAGCGAGGAAGACTAGCATATGAAGAAGATGGGAAGAGTAGGCCATGATCAGTGAATGCGGAAAAAGAGGTAGATGCAAACAACAACAACAACAACAACAACAAATGAATAAACACAACAGGTCGGACAGTCATTTTCCCTGCCTAACGGAAATATCTCTGATCCAAATCTTCATTGTTGCTGTTGGTGGTGGTGGTGGTGGGTGTTGGCGTTGTTGTTGTTGTTGTTGTTGCAATTTCTGACTACAGTAACCACTGGTTTTACTCCTACTCACTACATTTTGCCGGCCGTTGTTGATTTTTGTTGTTGTTGTTATCGTTGTTGTTGTTGTTGTTGTTGTTGTTGCAGTTTCTGACTGCAGTATCCACTGGTTTTACTCCTACTCACCACATTTTGCCGTTGTTGATTTCTGTTGTTGTTGTTGTTTTGTTTATTTGGTTAGTTAGGTAGGCGTGTGTGTGTGTGTGTGGGGGGGGGGGGGTTACGTTTGTATCAGTCTCAGTATTTTGATGTTTCAGTATTCTGGAAAGCAATCCTTTAATGTTAAATTTGACGATATCGATACAGCTTTCAGAGTCTCAGTCTTACCAATAGCTTGTTTGGGGTAAGGGGAGCCGGGATAGCCGATTGGTAGAGCGTTGGACTCTCAATGCTCGGCCGGGTCGTGCGTTCGAATCCCGGCTGGGGTCATATATTTGTACTGGCCTTTTTTCTCGTTTGATCTCACCCTTGCGTGATGGGAAAAGGACGTTAAACTCCCAAACACCCACCCACCCCTTGCTTGGGGCAGAAATACTTCGTCCCGATCTTTCGATGCCTCTGAGCGTTTTGTTGTTGTAATCAGTTTCAAATATGGCGTTCAGTTTAGCGTCCCCGGGCAAAAATATAAGCAGCTATATATAATGTAAGTGCATACATGCTCATGACTTTACATTTCTTCGAGCAAGTTTTGTGAATCCAGATGGTAAATATTCATATATATTTGTTAAATTTTGAATACACTCACGTATAACTATACAATGTATGCATACATGTGACGAACTCCATCTATACTTGTTGAAAATGCGAAAAAGAGAATAATAATAATATTAAAGAATATAAGCAGCTGCAAGAAAAGGCGCTTCCCACCTCTGTATATGCATGTCTGAGTAAGAACCACACGTGCACACAGCCCGAGTCCATAAACCTCTTACCTCTGTATATGCATGTCTGAGTAAGAACCACACGTGCACACAGCCCGAGTCCATAAACCTCTTACCTCTGTATATGCATGTCTGAGTAAGAACCACACGTGCACACAGCCCGAGTCCATAAACCTCTTACCTCTGTATATGCATGTCTGAGTAAGAACCACACGTGCACACAGCCCGAGTCCATAAACCTCTTACCTCTGTATATGCATGTCTGAGTAAGAACCACACGTGCACACAGCCCGAGTCCATAAACCTCTTACCTCTGTATATGCATGTCTGAGTAAGAACCACACGTGCACACAGCCCGAGTCCATAAACCTCTTACCTCTGTATATGCATGTCTGAGTAAGAACCACACGTGCACACAGCCCGAGTCCATAAACCTCTTACCTCTGTATATGCATGTCTGAGTAAGAACCACACGTGCACACAGCCCGAGTCCATAAACCTCTTACCTCTGTATATGCATGTCTGAGTAAGAACCACACGTGCACACAGCCCGAGTCCATAAACCTCTTACCTCTGTATATGCATGTCTGAGTAAGAACCACACGTGCACACAGCCCGAGTCCATAAACCTCTTACCTCTGTATATGCATGTCTGAGTAAGAACCACACGTGCACACAGCCCGAGTCCATAAACCTCTTACACCAGTAAATCATAACAACTGTTGCATTTTAAATCATCCTAACTGCAATAAAAAGCAGAGCGGTTTTAGTTAGGCTAGTGTATGACTTCTGACACTTGTAACCAGTGCGTTCCTGTTTGTAAAACCCATGTACCGAGACAGCATCAACTGGCATCATATTAAAGTGCAAAGAACAAGGTAATGCAGGCGCGTATGATATTTACGATGATGACGTGTCATGCAGAAGTGACGTGACGTGACGTGATACTGTATTTGTCACTCTTGATTATGATAGCCTCCAATAAAACATGTATTACGTGAGTTTATATCCCTCCTGACCTCCACTGACTGACCTTCTTGTGCACGTGCAGATTACGTGTACATCACGTAGCTGACTGGTAATCCAAAGAATAGCAAGTGCATGAGTGCAACCATCAGCACTGTACAGTCAGAGGTACATGTATGATGTTTAAAAACCTCTATGTTCCTAACATCGCTTAGATGAAAAACCGCCGCGTTCGAAGGTCTGAGGTTCTTTGCCAGATAAGAGGATGTTTCATTTGCCGATCGCGACCATTTTCGGGCCCATCGTCGGGGGTTCTCTCCGGGTACTCCGGCTTCCTCCCCCTTTGCTTTAAAAATGTTCAGCGCCCCCCCCCCGCCCCCCCCCAAAAAAAAAATTGAAAAATAAATGCAAATTCTAAATTCCGAAATTTATAATAGCTGAGCTGACCTTTCGCACCACGTGATTGTAATGAGTTCATGTCTAGTGTGTGAGTAAATGTGTGTGATTCACGTGAGCGTGCGTGTTGGGTTCAGTTCGCGGCGCTTTGAGCCGATTCATGAAACTGGGTAAAGCGCCTATACAATACTCATTATTATTATTATTATTATAGTGGCTTGTACTATTAGAGAAATACGACTGACATTCTTTAAGCCTACGGTCCATTTTTTAACAGACTGGGACTCAAAAAAAAAACTTCTAAAAATAGCAGCCAATCAGCGCCGTCTAGCTGGTCCTAATCAGTATGCAATCTAATAACGTCGTCTGCTCAGTGCGCGGTACAGTTCTAGGACAACATATACAGTGTACCGACGCCGGCCAGAGTCACCACAATGGTGTCAGATGTTATATTGTGACCAAGGTGACTGATTCTAATGCACAGATTAAACACACTCGATGAAATGGTTTCCACACGCTGTTGTCATACGTAATCAGTGAGACTTTGAAGGAAGACTGGATAAACGACCACTGTGGCCCATCTTGTAATTTTCGTCTCAACTCCTGCTTTCGAATACAAAACTATTCAAAATGTAGTGCATTTGCACACCACCCTCTGAGCTCAAGCTCCGCCGCACAATACAATACATCTGTCACTTGTAGTTTAAGTCTGAAATTTCCTGGGGAGCCGGGGTGGCCGAATGGTAGAGCGTTGGACTTCTAATGCTCGGGTCGTGAGTTTGTATCCCGGCTGGGGCCAAATATTTGTGCTGGCTTTTTCATCGTTGCCCCGTCTTTGAGATCACCCGTATGTGGTGGAAGAGTACTTTAAACCCTCAACCCCCCCCCCCCCCCCTGAAATTTCCTATTTTGATTTTGTCAAGAAAACTTCTTGTCTAGTCTGTGCGATTCCGTGAGCATGTACCAATGGATTACATGTAGTTGGGGTGGGTGGGTGCGTGGGTGGTGGGTGGGTGTTTAGCAGTTGAACGCCCTTCTCCACCACATACGGGTGATACCAGAAACTGACGGGCCAATGAGAAAAAAAAAAAAAAACCAGCACAAATATTTGGCCCCAGCTGGGATTCGAACTCACGACTCGAGCATTGAAAATCCAACGCTCTACCATTCGGCCATCCACTCTTCCCTGGCAAATCAAGTTTTTCAAAACTACTACGCTATTAACAATAACTGAGGTTTTGACACCAAATAAAAGTTGCCTGGCAAGATGAATGTACTCTCCAGCTGGCTAAGGAGTAAAGTGTCTCCAATCTGTTCTTCGCCGCCAAACAATGCCGAGGAAACAACACGCGTGTTCCAAGGCTCCCTCAAACACTGTCTCTGGTGCAACGTGGTGGTAGTTAAATGCCATGATTTACTAGAAAGAAATGCTAAGTGGTTCGGGGGGAAATAAATTCTCAGTACACGTTGCACAAAATTATTCAGTTTACACAGATTTATATGGTTGTATCTGTCAGAAATGTCGAGTACGTGTATAACAAGGAATAATGGTGAAATAATCACTTGCATGTATAATCGAGCATCTCTATTGTATCAATCTGTACACTTTAAAGCCAAGCACTACACATATACATATGTCGTGAGAAATTAATTATCATAGTTCTCTCTCTCTCTCTCTCTCTCCGAGTCTCAGTCACGGGCACACACACACACACACACACACACACACACACACACACACACACACTCTCTCTCTCTCTCTCTCTCTCTCTCTCTCTCTCTCTCTCTCTCTGACACACCGGAACACACGCTGACACACTACACCGACACACCGACACACACACACACACACACACACACACACACACACACACACACACACACACACACACACACACACATCTTGCCAGAATCAAGCAAAATAAATGAGACAAATAAATTCGATTGTTTGCAAAGAATGAGACAGACGCCATTAACCGAACTGAGAATATCCGACAGTGAGACAGGGATGCGGGACAGTGTGAAAGAATATTTAAATTATCCAAGGGTACATGCATATACATGTATATACCTCCAAATGTACCTTCCGTTTCAGTCACTCTAGGCGGGGCACGGATTTAACTAACTACATGTATATTATCTGACTTCATTACATAGATGACAGCACTATTCCCAGCACCTCCCAGTTTTACGTCCCGAACTCGATGCGGCATTTCACACTGCAGTGGTTTTATTGGAACTCGTGAATTTCTAAAGTCCCCACGAAGGGGAGGGGGTGGAGGGGTGAGAGGGCGGGGTGGTACTTTGGCGTTCCTGCGCTTACGCATGCCCTGTAATGTTGTGGTCAGCTACAGAAAATGGCCCCGGATTTGATGGCCCGAACCACAAGCTTTGAACGTGGACACTGATAAAGGTCGAGTGGCAGAGGCAGGGGTCAATAATTACTGACACTTGATGGGCCAGTGAACTGTCTCCCCTTGTCGTAACCCTCGTCAGCTGGTGTCACGGTGGTCACCGCTTTAACAATCGGCCGAGGTTTAAGGAGAGCGTAACACGCTTGGCTGAGCGCCATTCTCACGGTTGTCTCCCTTGGTATTACGTTACGGCTGACGGCCCACCTGTGTGCGTCCCCCACAGGTGTTCTCTCACGAAAAGCGCGTGCACCTGTGAAGACCCGGTGGTTGTCATGACGACGGTGTTATTCATACGGCAAACATAAACATTCATTGCAAGACCGCTTGTTCCCTTTCCAAACAGAGCTGGAATACGGCGGGCAGATCATTACATACACTAACGTAGCAACCCAGTATTCTGATCCTACGTACCAGTACCGGCGCAGTGTTTGCTAACAGCTGTAGACAGACAGCAAAACCGCAACTAGCTGAGACTGAGGGAAAGCGCCACAAAACAAATACTTCCTTTGATACCAAGAAGGATTAAAAGGCTATGATATAGATTCTAGGGGTTCAGTGTGACAAATAATAAGCTGCTGTAATATACAATCATGTATGCAGTGTTTGTTGTTGATGAGAAAGTTTGGGGAGCTCCTACATCGGCGGGTATGCCCGGCCGCCAGAAGAATACTGATTCTCATGTTGTTTTACTGAAAGGTGCCGAGTCGGACTCAGTGACAAGAATACAAAACATGTGTGTGTGTGTGTGTGTGTGTGTGTGTGTGTGTGTGTGTGTGTGTGCGTGTGTGTGTGTGTGTGTGTGTGTTGTTGTTGTTGTTGTTGTTGATTTCTATTCAAGTTTCTGGGCGGTTTGAAGTGACTGTGAATGAGCTTGAATCAGAACAAAGAAGCACGTGACGGTCAACTCTGAAGCACCACCGGCCATCCGCCGGCCTCCACGGCTGACTGGGGGAGCCGGGGTGGCCGAATGGTAGAGCGTTGGACTCTCAATGCTCGGGTCGTGAGTTCGAATCCCGCCGCCGGCCTGGGGCCAAATATTTGTGCTGGCCTTCAGTTTTTTCTCGTTGCGCCGTCTTTGCCCCGTAACCTTATGTGGTGGAAATGGACGTTAAACCCCCAAACCCCCACCCGGCCACCCGGCCACGGCTGACTGACTGAGTCACGGGTCACCAAAATATGTCAGTCAGTTACATTGGTGCGCACGCCGGCGTCACCTGAAGTCTCACTACATCGCTGAACGCTTAGCAGAGACAACAAACAGTCGCGCTCAGTAGCGTGGAAATCAAGTTTGGATTTCCAGAGGCCCTCTGAGCCAAACTGACTTGATGAAGCTCAAGATTGGCGCTCATTTCCTTTATACAAGTTTGCTTTGTGATGCAGGAAATAGCATCTTCCCAAGTGGTCTAGTGGTTAGGATTTCGCGCTCTCACCGCGACGGCCGGGGTTCGATTCCCCGCTTGGGAATTTTTTTTTTTCCCCTACTATTTCTATTCTGTCTATATCAGTATTATCACCGAGTTGTTATTATTAATAATTCTACTTTTTTTCTTTCTTTTTTATTGCAGGCCGGGTCAAAACTCAGCCCGAATAATCCAACTCAAACCTGAGGTACCCTGCGTGCTGCGTGAGTCTTCGCCGGGCTGAGTGCTGAACTGGGCAAGCTAAACCCAAACACAGTATCCGGTCGAAGGGAAGCAAGCGAGGAAAAACAGCTTCTAAATATGGGAAGCAACTCATGGGGTGTAGCTTCCGGTTTTTAAGAGTCACTTCCCCTTTTTGACATGGAGCAGAAGACGTAACAAAAATCTTGGGCAAAATCGCAAAATTTGACTCTATGACTGCGTTTGTTCTCCTTGATATGTGAAGTCTACCGTCGTTCTAAGGTCAGTTACCACGTGGAAGAGACTGGGAGTGAGCTTTATGTATGTTTCAGCACGAACTCCTTGTGTTGATATCGGTGTTCCGATTGTGGTATGCACTCAAGTGAGGTCATCAAAACAGCCACTCACACAAAGCGCACAATCAAACTCACTCTAACAAGATCGATTCCATATGAAGTTCCAGTTTCCTTTAGCTGATCGAGGTTTGGTTCTGACGTATATCCAGCCTGCATAATTTGGCTTCATGCTACGGAGAATGACACTGACACCACTTTCGTATTTCTTACAGATGTATACTCTCTTTTCTGGCCTCTGGAAATACCTGTTCCAAAAAGATGAGTTTTTCGTTCTCATCTTGGGGCTGGACAACGCTGGCAAGACAGTAAGTATGGTGCTGGTGTTTCTCTCTGGCTATAAACTACAGTGACAAAATCATTTTGACACAAAGACAGTCAGTACAAAATTAGCAACATCAATGTAATAATTATACAGTAGAAACTTGATTGAGCGACATCTTGAACGAGCGACCGTTTTTCGTTCACGACCGTTTTCGCCCGGCACGGACGGTTTTTCTTATTTATTGCATCTCCAACGACCGACCAACTGCAGTACGCGACTTAAGACCGCTGTTCTGCTTGCAAAACGACCCTGCGTCTCTGTTGTGGGCGGCCACAACTGGCTTAGTTGGCGCTTCACACTTCGCCGGCAGCCGATTTACCTTCCACCGCCCAGGGCACTTGGGCTGACACTACCCGCGGCCCGCCGCTTGGACCCACCCCCTACTGTGCACGCGTGACCTCGGACAAAGACAGGGCAATTAGCGCGTCGCCCCCTAAACACAACTGCAGTTATGCGGGTTGTGATCACCTCATCCGCCAGTTCCGAGACCCTTAACACCTGTCAACTCACTGACCATTATTTCCACAAGACGCCCTATCACGGGCATGTCAGTGTGTGTGTGTGTGTGTGTGAAGGTGTTTCTTTGTGTGCCAGTGCGTGTGAGCGAATTAAGGCGGATAGTTGATAGGTATGGTGTGGTTCCTAATCCTCCTTGTTTTTGTGTTGTTTTGACAAGAAAGAAAACGGAAACTGCCGCTAGGAATTCAGTCGGACTAAACTCAGCGATTTGACACTTAGCAAACCTGCAACGCCGGGATGTCAGTCAGTGTACGTCGTTTGTACACGTGTGGGTGAGAGCGCGCGCGCGCGCGTGCGTGTGTGTGTGTGTGTGTGTGTGTGTGTCACTGCCACCGTGACGGTGAGAGAGAGAGAGAGAGACATGGAGAGAGAGAGGCTGTGATGCCGCTGGGAATTCAACCGGACTAAACTCGGTGATTTGACACTTAGCAAACTGGCAGCGCCGGGATATCAGTGCACATCGTTAGGACACGTGTGTGTGTGTGTCACTGCCACCGTGACGGTGAAAGCGAGAGAGAAAGAGATGGAGAGACAGAGGCTGTGATGCCGATAGGAATTCAACCGGACTAAACTCAGCGATTTGACACTTAGCAAACACAAGTTCACGATACCGCATGAAACGGAAGTGGTTAAAAACATGGTGGCACATGCGACTCTGTTTACGTTTTCCGTCGCTGAAATTTAGGTAAAGCCGCACAATCTTGATTATTAGAAGACTCCACAGAAACACCATACTCTGCTTCTGAGTCAAATCCACGCATGCACACTGTACTTATTATGCAATGATCCCTACGGTTGATATGCGCGCCTCCCGGCTGGGCAGGCCAGGTCAAGACGCCATTGTGACTGGCTGCAGTTTGGGCGACCAGTTGTTGTTCACGACCGTTTTTGCTCGGTCCCGTGAAAGGTCGCTCAAAAAAGTTTCTACTGTACTAATATAGATCTGTGGCTGGATACAGCTGATATGATGTGGTACTGTTTACCGATAAATACGAAGACTGGTCATGTTCCAGTTTACTCATGAATCTGCTGAGTTAATACATGTACGGGTTAGCTTTGTAAAGGTTGCTAATGACAGTTTGATACTGCATTTCACTGATTCTTCAGTTTCTCTCCAAATTACAATAAACCATTCAAAGGGTTCATGGTTTTAACCAAGGTACATGTAGTATTTGTGGAAATGGTTGTGTTGCAGACATACTTGGAGCAGACAAAGACCAAGTTCAACAAAGGCTACAAGGGAATGAACCTTGCCAAGATCACTACAACAGTGGGGCTGAACAGTGAGTTTAATTTCAGCAAAAAAAAGAAAATCAACGCTTGGATTCTAGGTAGACCTAGTCATTCAGATGTCATTTATCTTTGTTATCCTAAGCCAAGCAGGCTGCAAGTTTCTTGTGCTAATATTTGTATTACAGTATAATTTCAGTGTTCATTAGCACCTTTGTATCCCCCCACACCCACCCCCAACTTCTTCCCAGTTCAACCAGTTTGCTATCTTCAATTTTTGTGTTTCCAGTTGGAAAAATAGACCTGGGAAAGACGCGACTCAACTTCTGGGATCTGGGCGGACAAGAGGAGCTGCAATCTCTGTGGGACAAGGTGGGTTCACCAGTCTCTCACTGGAGTTTTTATGTTGCAGTTGTTGCTGATGTTGTAGTTGGCGTTCCTTGGCTTAACACTCCAAGACTCATCACTGTGGATGAAATGGTTGCGTCTGACCATTCTCAACTGCTGGGCCACAAAGGGCAACCACACTACATCTTCAGATTTTAACTCTCTTGCCAGAGACCAATAGGTGTTAAGCCGGCTCTTCACTGGGCACAGTGGAGCACCACAGTGTTGTGCACACATGTGACACAGTTGAGATTTCGTGGGGTTTCCGCCGCTGTGGCATCATCACAGCTACTGGGAGTTCAAATAGCTATGACTGTGGGTTCCGCAACAGATTCTGATTGGTTGTACTACGTCACTCAGCGTGCAAATGTGGCGGACAGTGTATCCTCAATTGCACTGTCGCCTGAACAGACTTCAGTGTTTACAGACCTTTTCGAAGGACACAAATGTCTTTGGGACGTCACGGATAAGCAGTACAGAGGCTGGACGGCCAGCCTCCGAGCTCTGCTTGCCATTGCAGATGGTATTGTATCATGATCATGTGATTGTACGTCACCGTGCACAGCTGCCTTTGTTCAGTTTGTAGTTAGTAGACACACCGAGCGCAACAACTGTGATGTGGTGCATCAGTGTGTGTTTTGCGCTTTGTGCCCAGAGTAGACTAGATGCTTACCATGTTTAAAGATAAACCCCACATAACAACAGCAGTAGTAACAATTTGCTGTAGCCTCACATTTCTGGCCTTGTCAACAATCACCTGGCATGGGAATTGTCAGCGAAAACACATATTTCAGCAGCAATAAAATCAGTGCTCTGTGAAAGTGAAATAGTCTTCACTTCAGGTTTAGTTCCTATTGTGGTAGTACCCCCACACTGACTTTGTGTCCTTACGCCATAACAACAGCAGTAGTAACAATTTGCTGTAGCTTCACATTTCTGGCCAGAGTCAACAATAACCTGGCATGGGAATTGTCAGTGAAAACACATATTTCAGCAGCAATAACATTAGTGAGAAAGCGAAATAGTCTTCACTTCAGGTTTAGTTCATATTGTGGTACAGTACACCTTCTTTTGGGCGACCACCCCATTGGCCAGATAAGAGTGGTCTTAAAAGAGAGGTGGCCACCCAAAAGAAGCTTCAGACAGTGAAGAAGTGCAACCCAGGAACATTGTAACATTGGTCTGCACAGGCAGGTGGTCTCTCAAAGGGGTGGTCACCCAAAAGAGGTTCTACTGTAGTATTATATTAGTAGGAATTTCAAACAAGTGGACTAGTTCACTGGTGCTGTCTTCGTCATTAGTGGCACATCCCATGTTCCATTCCTTGATTTCATATATAAATTTCATCTTTTGTAATTTTCAGTATTATGCCGAGTCACATGCCATTATCTACGTTGTCGATTCCTCTGACCGAGAGAGGATTGAGGAATCAAAAGCAGCATTTGGTAAGTGGCTACAAGTACAAAATGCGTACCGTTATTTACATTTGCATGCTTTTTGGAGTAACAGTATGACATTGTACGCTATGTCCTAAGCGCACTTGAGATACCTCCCATTTGAAAGTGGTAAAAGCCAATGTGTGTGTGTGTGTGTGTGTGTGCGCGTGAAAAACTGCACAAGTGGGTTCACGAACCTGGAAACACTCAATACAAGTGGGTTTACAAAAAAAAGTGGGTTCACGATCGGTAAACCCACTTTTTTCAATACTTGGAAAGAGTAGCAAATGCTCTAAAAATGCCCCCCTATAAATATCTCACTGAACCCCCACTACTCAACTTTTTCCAACTTTGAGTGTTTGCGATTTCACACTCCGTGGTGTGTGTCGGTTTCTGCCTTTGGCAGGTTTCAAGGGGAAGTCACTCTGAGGAGCTATTGATTTATGTCTCTTCCGGTTCGCGGTTAATCGCGCGTGCAGCTGCTTGTGGAATTTGTGGTGCTTTCGTGGATAGTTTTCTGCAACCTTCAGCATTCTTGCGTCCCAGACATGGAAAATAAAAAGGTGAGTACTGTTGTGCATTTGATCTATGCTTGAGTCTTGTCTGTATTTGACATTTCCTGACTACAACGACCTACTTCTCAGATCAAAATCAGTTTCACTTTCAGTGAAACACACCAGCATTCCAGTTGGCTGAAGGCGCTTGATTTTGTTTTCCCGACAAACAATTCATCTATTAGTGTACTATCTTTAGGCATGGGAAAGGGTGTAGAACGGCTGACTTTCATGAGAAACTGCGCGGGTTTCTCCCCGCGCAGTTTCTCATGCACCAACGATTTGCATTATTCGATCGGTCGCGTGACACACACACTTGCCTCCGTTGTCATCTGTCAATCGCACAACAATCTGTCGATCGCTCAGTGCAGTGAGTCTAATGATAAGATTGTGTTGCCTACAATGTACGAATGTCGACAATATTGTGTTGTCTACAATGTTCGCTCGCGCAAAATGTGTTTCCATTTTAGTGGCCAACTTTACTATTTGCTGAAGATTCTGTGACTGTTGGTGCATGTAAGTTAGGTGTGTTTATTCCACCGGCAGACAATGGCCTTCTCTTACGAATGATGGAGACTGGATCTTTAACGAGTACACTTGATGATAAATGTTGTACTTGTATGTACTCGGAGTAAGCACCACACTCGTGTGTGCAAATGAGTTTGATTTTGAAGAAGGCAAAATCCTAGATCAAATTCTTACCCCATTTGGGATCAAATCCAAGACTCATTGCCTTTTACTTCAGCCACTGTTTTGAAAAAAGATGCCGTTTTATTGAGAGGAGGAGGGGGGGGGTGTCTTCCTGGTGTATGTGATTTTCTGCTGCTGAGTTCAGCCCAGCCATCTATGTGCGCTGCACCACCACAAGAAAGTGATTGTCACATTGCGCAGAGCAGTCATTTGATCTACACTATAAGCTCATCATCGGGTGATAAATTGTGCTGTGTGATCAACAGAATGATGTTGTGCGACCGACAAATTCAACTTCAAGAGATCAATCATCTGAGAGATCAATTGTGTCGATCGCTATTGATCTCTTAAGCCCTTGGTGGATTATGTGTGTATGTGTACAGTACAAGTTGTATACGTCTCGTATAATTTCCTTTTTTTTTTCAGACAGGATCTTTGAATGCGTCAGCTGTCTTCGAGTATTTGAAGTCTTCAGGGATAATAAATGAAAAGGGGTAAGTGCAAACTTTACACTTACACTTACTATTTACTAATTTAGTGGAAATTTTGTTGTTGTTTTTTTCTGAACCAAACCAGGGCCCAGAATGCTTGCTTTCAATAATACATTGCATCTGGTAGCCCGGAAAAAATGGTCGGCCCGAAAACTAGAGATAAAAGCTGAGTTAAGTTTTTGTTTTCAGTGACATGCATTCCGCTGAGACAGACTGAGAAAGAAAACACACACACACATACGTCATTCATCCCATATGAAAAAGCCTTATGCTTTGTTAATACACATAAGCCATACGGGCTTTGACATTCTGGCTGTTGTTGACTTTTGTTTGTCCAAATCTCGCAGTGCAGCAAGTCAGCCTGACGTTGATCAGGAAGTCCTTGAGGCGGAGAGCAGTGCAGCTGAAGAGGAGGTACCGGACTATGCGCCTGGTTCTCCTGACCTCTCAGATTCTGCTTCGCTTTCTTCGGTTATCACTGAGTCGGCCAAATCCGACAGTGGGAGTGACATTGTTCTTATTTTGCGTGACGCTTTACGAAGTGGGGAGAGGAGCAGTATGGGGAATTCTAGCTAACATTAGGCTGATTTGCTGATGATCGTGATCGCACGTGAAGATTATGTTGTGGGATATGGCCTTCTGTGAAAGTTTATGGTTTCTTTGCATTTGAACACCATTTTTGTTGTTGTTGTTTCCTATCTGTTGTGTAGTTCATGTCATGTAGATTTTTCACAGTCTTTTAAATCAATGTTCATATGCAACTTTCAAATGCTTTCTGAGTGTACAGTTCTGTGCTTGTTTAGCTGTTTTCACTGCTAGCACACTGACTTTCGGCGGCGGTTGATTTAATATCCATGATTTTTTTTTTAAATTAATTATTATTTATTTATTTATTTTTTGTTATTGATTCATTGAATTAATGAAGGTGCTTATTGTACAACTTTGTATAAGGGAGGTGATGATTGACTCAAGTATGTACATGAAAAGTGAGTCTTATAGTATGTAATGACCCTCCGGCGCCCGATTGTCCGTCCTTCCGCCCGTCCATCACAAACCTAAACATGGACAATATTCTCGGAAACTATTTACCCTACAGTTATGAAACGTGGCCAGTAGGTAGTACGTGACAAGACCTTTCAAGAAATACAAGTGAAGATGGCCTTGACCCAAGGTCAAGGTCACAAGATCAGTGGAAAATTTTGAAAAAAAAAAGAACTTTAAGCATTTTCCCCTTGACTATGGCTACTATAACAATGAAACTTGGTGTACGGGTAGTTTAGGGAAAGGGCGCTTTTTTTTTTTGGGGGGGGGGGGCGGGGGGGGGGGCTGCCCCAACTCTTTTGCCAGCTCCAGTGGTCTTCCTCCCAGGTCATGGGTGGAATCCACGGAGGGCTGGAAAGCTGGGGTAAGGTTTATTATTCGTGATGATAGAGATGAGGATGATGGTAAGATGATGCTATGGAGGTCCGTGTGGTTTGGGACTGCGGGACAGGGCCGCATTCCTCGCTTCCTGCCATAAATATCCCGGCGTTCACCAAGGCCAGGGAACTACGGCACCTTCGATGCCGGCCGTGTAATCATCCACATCATAAAACGTGTCATACCAAGGGAAGCACCCCCAAAGTCGCACCGGTGAAGTGGGTGAATCTCGGCTGTGTGGCAACAGCCTCCCCACTGGGACCAAAGCACACCCGCTCTGGGTAGGAGCCGACCTAGGTAGGAAAAATCCCTCTTGCCTCGGCTGGGATTCGAACCCGGGTCTCCAGGTCCATGATCCGAAGTGCTCACCACTACACTACGGGGGCCGGTGCGGAAAGGGCTTCCTTAATGTATAAGTTTGGATGACCTTGGGTCAAGGTCAGGGTCACAGGAATTGATGGAAATCGTGAAAAACTGCAACATTTTCAATTTCTTGGAAACTATTAGCACTACACTAATGAAACTTGTCCAGAATGTAGTTTGTGACAAGACCTTTCTAACCATGTAAGTGAGGATGACCTTGACCTAGGGACAAGGTCACAAGATCAGTGTCATTGGAACACGTGAGTCACATGGGCTTTGTCCTTCTACTTTCAGGAAATGTTGAATGTTTTGATCATGTGGTATCTTGAAAATTAATGCCCATAACTTGTTCTTTCATGTGTTATAACTGGCACTGCATGCATTCGTTTTAGTGTCCAACATTATTTTTCTTCATTTACTTGCACTTCTTGCTTCTATTTTCCCAGTTTCATGTTTCTAAGAAATCCGTCTAATAATATTGCTGTGGGTTCTTTGGCTTCCTGTCTGTTTTTTATTTGCTTTTTTGGAGGTATTCTGCAGACCAGCCCTCTTTTGCAGTGCAAATTCACAATGTGGTATAAGAAAATAGAAAGGGGGTCTCTTTGTTTGTTTAATTCTTTGCATGATTTTTGTTTCTCACTACAAATTGAGAACCTCAGCGGTGGCTCGGTGGTTAGGGTGCCCACCTCGGTATGCGGAAGACCTGAGTTCCGAGGTGACCCAGTGTCAGTATACTTTAACTGGGGTGAAACATGAAGCCTGTGCTGTAACTTCTGGTTCATGTGTGGCACATTAAAAAGTCAAAGCAGCACCACCCTAAAAGAACCAGTGTAGTTTGCTGGGCATTAAAGCAGCTATTTTGAGTTTACTCTTGAAATTGTAATAATTTTTTGGAATCCAGTACATTTGTTTTGACGTCGACCGATGAAGATTCCATTGCAGTTGACGGAGCGGTTTTGTCGTTATTGTTGTTGTCAAGTTGATAGGAAACCGCCCCTCCCTTCCTCCCCCATTTATGTAACTGCTCATTCCCATGCTTTCGACCAATCAGTTATGGCCAGTCCATTTTGGCTGATAGTATACAAGAGTCTGTACATGCATGCTTCAGTGAAAGTGGATCAGTTGGCTAAGACATCATAGAGTTGTGCTAAATTTATTAACAGTGTCAGTAACACTCCTGAGGAAAAAAAAACCAAACTTTTTCCCCCGAATTTTCTCCTAGTTTTTGTTAATGCCATAAGTCATGGGATGACACACTATTTTTTCCCAATAGGAAAATTCAATATACTGTAGCTCCATTAAGCAATTAATAATCAACATACTTCAAATGGATTTTTGACAAAAATTAGTCTCAATCCTAAATTGTATGTGTCACATGTAAATGGTATGTAAACCATTTTTAAGTATGACAAATTCTTTGAAATCAGAAACACAACTTGTATACAAGTGTGACAACATTTAGTGTTGATTTGGACCTGTAAATGATCGCATTTTGCGTCATTGGACCTTCTGTTCTTGTTAATGTTACTTTGATTTGAATAAAAACAAAGTAAAGAGTAATTTGTGTCAGTTCATTTTGAGATTTTGTTCTGTCTGTCTGTCTCTCTGTGTGTGAGTGTGTGGAGCAGGAGGATACATGAAGTTTAAAAACAAAAACAATGAATGTTTTTGTTTATTCTTATCAGCTGAAGTATCTTGATTTCGGGTAGCACCAAACTGAGAACTAACACACATACCCACATTATGATTAAGCATTCACAACCTCATGAATGAGGAGAGTCAGGTTACCTCATGGGTTAGAGCATTGGACATGGAGGTTGCGGGTTCAAAACTCGGGAGAAAATTTTGTTCTTCTTTTTTCCTTGTTTCCCCCATATTTAGAATAGTCGTCGTGGTGAATAAAGGCATAAAACAATGAAAACACCCACCTGCTCGACCACCCACATCAATGAACCCAGTTTTCCGGTTTGGTGAACCCAATTTTATACACTCGGCACTCTAAAAATAGCATGAACCCACTTGTATAAAATGAACCCACTTTTCCCTACGTCTGTCGTGAGGTGGCAAAAAACATTTTTGTAAATCTGTGGTAATGGTTGTTATTAGCAAGTCACAATGAAAGAGTGTGTCAAGCGTTGGAGCCCTAGGAGGTACAGAACTGGTGGAACCCATTTGTGCATATTATGGCAGGTTACCCACTTGTGCGGTTTTGAACGTATGTGTGTGTGTGTGTGTGTGTGTGTGTGTGTGTGTGTGAGACATTGTACGGTATGTCCTAAGCATACTTGACATACCTCCCATTTGAAAGTGGTAAAAGCCAATGTGTGTGTGTGTGTGTGTGTGTGTGTGTGTGTGTGTGTGTGTGTGTGTGTGTGACATTGTACGGTATGTCCTAAGCATACTTGACATACCTCCCATTTGAAAGTGGTAAAAGCCAATGTGTGTGTGTGTGTGTGTGTGTGTGTGTGTGTGTGTGTGTGTGTGTGTGTGTGTGTGTGAGACATTGTACGGTATGTCCTAAGCATACTTGACATACCTCCCATTTGAAAGTGGTAAAAGCCAATGTGTGTGTGTGTGTGTGCGTGTGTGTGTGTGTGTGTGTGTGTGTGTGTGTGTGTGTGTGTGTGTGTGTGACATTGTACGGTATGTCCTAAGCATACTTGACATACCTCCCATTTGAAAGTGGTAAAAGCCAATGTGTGTGTGTGTGTGTGTGTGCTTATAAGAGAAAAGCCATGCATTACTATGCTGGTAATGAGAGGGTATGTAAATGGCATTTTGTGTAAAACATATGTTCATAAATGTAATTTTCTTTGTTAACCAGACAAGATGATTGTCAACTCTTCCCTGCATGGAGTTCCTCTCATGGTGCTGGCCAACAAACAAGACTTGGAGGTGAGCTCAGTCAGCTGTCTTGCTTTGTTGTTGTTTTGTTGTTTGTTTGTTTTTTTTGTTGTTGTTATCACTCAAAGTCAAAGCACTTGATGGGACATTTGGTGGGAAAAAAAGTTTTTTTTGATTATTGTTCCAATTTCAGTCTAGTTAGTAATTTGTATCTGAAATAGTTTTTGTTGAAAATATCTTGCATTAAAAAAGTTAATGATGTATTTAATTTCATTGGCACTTGGCAGGGCTGTTTATCTGTGGAGGACATCAAACATGTATTCAACCCTATTCCGGAGGTGGTAGGGGACAGAGACTGTAAGACAGCAGGCGTCTCGGCACTCAGAGGGTGAGTTTTGACCTAATGCTGGGAGAGAGATTACACTGGACATCAGTAGAAATGTGCTACAACCTACAGCATGTAACGTGAGAACACTAACAGGAGTATGCAGAGAGTTGAGTTTGGCATAAAATGGCATGCATTGTCATTACTACGTCCATTGCAATACAGGGTTGGTAAATCTCTATGTGGGTCATGTTTTGGTGACTTCTAAATCATTAGGTATATGGAGATGCAAGGCTCCTTTCAGTTTCTTTCAGTGTGTGTGTGTGTGTGTATGTGTGTGTGTGTGTGTGTGTGTGTGTGTGTATGCAGTGTTTTCGATTACGCACCTGTGCGTATTTGTATGCAAAAAAACCTCTTAAATTGATGCACAGATTTGAGGACAGCGCATCACAGGGCACGCATGTTTTTGGTCTCTCATAATTCGCTATGGCTGACACGCTACAATTCACATACATTTCTCCTATTTAAACACTTTTGTAAACAACAACAAATGATTTTGACTTTCAGACTTTTTATACCCAAAGACCATGGCCTTAAAATTTACAAAAGGACCCTAAAAAATATGGAGAGAGGGTCCGAAGGAGCCTTGTATTTTTTAAATCACGGGGAACACTGGTGTGTGTTGACTGAAAGCCTTACCTTCGTTGCTTGAGGGATGTAGCACATCAGTTGTTGACTCTTTCCACTGGCATGTTGTGAACATATTGTGGTTGTACATATTTTTTAGGCATTCACACCCCACGAACAGCAACATAGTTACAAGAGTGATATCTTTTGCAGAGACGGTGTGTGTGACGGCATTAACTGGCTCGCAGAATGCATCAAAAGAAACATTGTGTCACGGCCGCCAACCCAGCGAGACATCACCTGAGGTGCCTCTGACAGGACACGTCTCAATGCTACGTACTTTTTTTTCACTCACTGGTGCGGGTGGTAGTCGAGTCGGTTCTGAACAAAGCCATGCTGGTACCTCATTGTTAGCCAAAGCCAAAGGGTTAGTAATGGTTTGGTACTCCACGTACCACAAGTTTTCATATGGAGACTATGAGAGGGAATGCTTTTTTTTTTTTCTTTTTTTTTAAGTCACCATTGTTTTAGTATGAAGGGTATTTCACATTGGGCACATTTTCTTACTGCTGCAGTGATTATGACATTTTAAGTTTTCATAAGCAATAGGCAATAGGCAGCTGTAGTAAGATATAAACTGGCCGACTGTGGTACATGCAGTTTCGACTCGCTGGGACATACCACTGACCTGTGAGACTTCAGCATGTACACGTACCTTCCTGTTGGCCTCACTTGGTTCTGGCAGTGGTGTTTAAGGCTGCAATAGCAGTGCTAAAGTAATTGATTATGTGCTTGGTGGTGTGATATGACCATTAGAGGGTACTCAAGGTGATTTAGGTTTGTGTGCAAAATCTGCTGTATGTACAAATGCTGTTTTTTTGTTGTTGGTTTTATTGTTGTTGTTGTTGTTTTTTTGCACTTTCTTTTGGGAGGATAGACCAGTACATGACACTTTGGATTCTGTGCATTTTAATTTTTATTCAGTATGTGGGTCTATCTGAATATTGCATTTCCATACCATTACACATAGCAGCTTTCAGGTATGGGTTGGGAACCATGTCCATTTCTCATGAATTTGAGCAAGAATGTTTTGGTTCTGTGGTGACGGATTTTTTATTTTCACTTCACTTCAGCACCAAGTAGCATATGAAAGTGGAAGTACCACACTGTTTATTTTCTTTTCTTTTTTTTTTTCTTTTTTTTCTGCCACAACTCTTTGCCGGCTCCAGTGGTATTCCTCCCTGGTAATGGGTGAAATCCACGGATGGCTTGGAAGCTGGGGCAGTTTTTATCATGCATGATGATGGAGATGAGGATGATGGTAAGATGATGCTATGGAGGTCCGTGTGGTTTGGGACTGCGGGACAGGGCCGCATTCCGCGCTTCCTGTCATAAATATCTCGGCATTAACCAGGCCCGGGAACTGCGGCACCTGCGGTGCCGGCCATGTAATCATCCACATCATAAGACACACTGTTTATTTTCAGCTGGAATGCTTACAGTTTTCCATCTCAAGCATCAGGTGTGGCTTTTATAAGTTGTATTTATTGCTAGGTAATATGTGTACATTTATGAAATATCTTGTACATTTGAAGCAAGTTAACGTCAGCATCTAGTCATCCACAGATAAACCTCAGATAAATAAAGCACTGTTAGCTCACTTCTCTTTTGCTCCCCCTAATTATGTATTGAAATTTGGCACCAAATACTTGTAAAGATAACACAGTCCTGTGATTTTTTTTTGATTTTTTTTTTTGCATTTGTACTGACAAACCAACCTTCAGAGGCATCCCATAATTATCTTTGCTGTGTACGCGAAAAATGCCACAGCGTCATCGTCACAGAGAGTTAATGTGGCGTTTTACAAATGCACTTTCGTAATAGGTACAACAACCAAAGGATGGCAATGTTAGCTTGAATGGTGAATAAGCAGACCCATCATAATTGGTGTGCAAGGAACTGTATGAATTCTTAGCAAGGTCTGTTGATTGACTCGTGGATTAGCTTTATTTTAATGTTGTATAGTTTTTTGTGACTGTTGTTATTGTGTGGATGGTATTATTGTGGTTGTCCCCATGTGTCACTATTGTGGGGTACAATTGTGTGTGTAAGTTCCTGTAGTTTTGTGTTGTGCATCTCTGGAGGTTTGTGGGGTACATGTGTAAACAAGGTCTGTCAGATTTGTTGCTTTCACTGTACATGTATTTCAAAAGACTTCCATGACTTTCCTTGTAAATATATGTACATGTTGTTTAAGAACGTGAGGTGGTGTGGCACTGGTATGACAGGTACCATTTTGACATTCAGGAGACAAGATATTTTGATTACAGCTGCTAAGGAGTACATGTAGACGATAAAGTATGCAGTTTATCCTCCCAGTCCATGGATGGGGTCCTTCAAAGCAGAGATAAGTTTTACTACATGTACCATTACATTTGAGCAATAGGATGACTGTATGATGCTGCTGTGAGAGGTCCACTGCATGACAGGACGATATTTGCACTTCCTGTCCTCAACATCCTGGCATTTACCAGGCCCAGAACCCACAGTGCCATCGACGTTGTCACGCTTATCATCTGATGTATCCTCCTACAATCACACCTACGAAGTGGGCAAGATGGATGTTTAACAGCAACAGCCTCCTTTTGAACCCGTAGCTCATACTGGCTAGGTAAAACTCACACACTTACAAATCATAGCACCTCAATTCAAAGAAGTTTCCTGTAAATTTTCCCCTTTCTGAGAGTCTTTAGCATGTACATTTACATGAAATTTGTTTGAATGGTGTGCAGAGTGGGAACATGAATACAAGTCAGATCTTGTGATGGTGTCTGTTGTACCAATATTGTGGGTTCACTGTGCATACTGTATGTTGTGTGATTTCACAGAGGGATGGAAAGGACACAATAAAAGATTAAAATCGTCATTCTGTTTTCTCTCCATTTCTTTTTATTCCCCTGGAAAAAAGTCCATCTTAACAAAACCTTACTTTCACCGTAACAAACAGACAAACAGTTCTCTCCAGATAAGAAAAGCAACATGCACATCTCAAGCGTACGTTACAGATGATTGTTGCTCAGCATACATACAAGAAATCGGAAGGCTTGATCTTTGAGTTTGAAGAAAAAGCAATGTCTTAGGTCACAAAATTAAAGAAATTTCATTTTTAAAAAAAATTAATAAGCTTAATGCTGCCACCTGTTTGGATTGTGTAAATGCTACGTTATAAATCTGGTCAACCACAAAAATGTTTTGTTTGGTCATTTCTGAGCAATCAACAGTCCACTTGAAAATTTCACTCACACACTGAGCACGCACACCTGAGTTAAAATATGTACAGTATATTGGCACTGGCTAAAAGGTTATATCATCCAACAACAGGTTACGAGTGACTGAAGCACTATCAAAATATGCGCCTACTTCAATGATCCTTCTTTCAACTCCAACGTGAAGTCAGTTCTGCTCTACGGATGCGAAACATGGAGGACAACGAAGACGATGCAGCAGAAGATCCAGACATTTCTCAACACCTGTCTGAGGCGCATCTTCAACATCCGATGGCCAGAGAAGATCCAGAATGAAGAGCTGTGGGAGCGAGCGGGGCAGGAACCAGTGGCCAAGCAGATCCTGCGGAGGAAGTGGGGCTGGATTGGACACACCCTCAGGAAGCCAGCATCCAGCACCACACGCCAAGCCCTGACATGGAATCCGCAGGGGAAAAGAAAGAGAGGCCGGCCTCGCAACAGCTGGAGGCGGGACACTGAGGCAGAGCTATGTAAGCAGGGGACCAACTGGACTGGAGTGGCAAGACTAGCCCAGAACAGAGTGCGATGGCGAAGGGTTGTCGATGGCCTATGCTCCACGTGGAGCCAAGGGCCTAAGTAAGTAAGTCAATGATCCTTCTGGCGTTTATGATGAATGAAACATTCTTCAGCCAGTTTACAGACACTGGACACCTAGAATGTTTGGATCAACACAAAGGCCAAAAAAAAATCCTGTGATGGTTACTCTTCTGTGGAGGCACAGGCTTTGTTTCCTGGATATGTACAAAGTTGTTTATAACTTTTAACACCACTGGAAGACTGGCAGACTTCAGCAAAAGAATGAAAATTGTTCAAGTCGTGCACATCCTGTTTCCAAAGACAGCACATATGTGCACACACACAAGCACACACCTCTAAACACGCTCACTCACACACACACACACACACACACTCCTATACACAACACGAGATTAAAAATTCTGATCACAACTATTCCTGAGAAAAGGCCAGATTACAAAAACATCACAATCTGACACAAAACACTGATCTGTCACAAGAAACCCTTTCTCTGCAAGTCAATGCAGGCTGCTGTGCATGCAAAGTGTTCCAGCTAACTCAACATGTAAGATCCATCAGCATCACTGCAGTGCACACTCACACAAAAGTGCCTCGACAAGCATCAGCCTAAACTCGAGGTTCCTGAACGTCTCCTCTGTAGTCAGCTTTTTGACGTGTCTCCGCAGATTTCCTGCAGCCGTTTTCAACTGCTCGGGCTGCAGCGCACGCCTCTCATTTTCCTGCTGTTCTCCATCTTTTTGTTGTTGTGGCTGTTGCTGCTGCTGTGGTAGCTGCCGCTTCTGCTGCTGTTGCGTTTTAAACTGAGATCGTAGGAGACACGTGAGGAGAGCAAGGAACTTCGCACAATCATCGAGAGATGCAGCCAGTAGCAAATTACCATTACTGACGACTTCGTTGTACATGAAAGATGTGGGAACGGGCTGGTCTTTAGTACCGAGCTCCTGAGAGAAGGAATCTGCAGAAGAGAAAATGATGGTCAACAGGACAGAATGAATGTGACAACCCTTGTCAGCACTACTGTCAGCCGCCTACTGCTTCCTGGAAGTAAATTTCGTTACAAATTTTGCCACGAAGCAGCCCCTTGAAAGAGTTGTTTCCCCTCAGCTGTACCTAATCATTCTCCCATTAGCAAATGAAGCAAACATTTTCACCCAGTTTGAGAAAATTGGTATCCGTGTGTGAACACTGTCATGCATGTCAACTTCTAGTAATTGTATTCCCCCAACGTTTACATGTTGCAAACTAATTTTGCCAGTTGCACTGGGACGACAAACACACTTGAACTTTTGTAAACACCCCAAACCAAGCAACTAACCTTGTGACTGGCTGCGGTCGAGATCACTTGACAACACTTGTTTCATTCCCTCTGTGGTGGCCAGATCAAGCGGTGTTTTCCCTTGAGCTGTGCGTGCATCCAGCAGACTGGACCCTGTAGACAGGCAATGCTAGGAAACTCAGCACAGACAAATCTGTACTTCGATGGGTGGGGTTTTATTAACGGTGCAACTAAAGTCTCGATATGTTTGTCAGGCATACAACCATGCTGTAGATAACTTTTCATCAAATGCACATAATCCATGCATCAGATTCAGTCCCCTGGGACACAATAAAGCATCTAAAACCATTGTGGTGATTCTGGTGGGCATATAAATATGTTGTTCTACGTAGAAGCGTACTACGCAAACCAAGTTATTTGGTTGCGGACTGAGGACTAACTAGACAGCGCTGATTGGTGGTTATATTTGTGACTTTGTCAATCAGTGTTTAGTGCAAGTATGGAAGCGGTCAGCCAAAAAAAAAGTCACATATTTCTACTACTGGAAGCCACAAAGTCATGAATATGGTCACAATGGCCAACAGGAAATCTATTCAGAGCTTTGTAAGCATCAGTGTCTCCCTCAGAACTCATAAAGAATATAGAGACTTGAAACTAGTGGTCTATGATCAGATCGCTCAGATCACTTCCATTCGTCCACTTTTGTCAGAATCTTCCACTGCCACACTCGTAAATGCTTCAGTCACTTCTAGACTTGACTTCTGCAATTCCGTCTTGGCCGGTCTCCCCGCTGACCAGATCCATCGGCTTCAAAGAGTGCAGAACAGCGCAGCACGTTTCATTATGAAGAAACGGAAGTGGGATCACATAACACCTTTGTTAAAGGAGCTTCACTGGCTGCCAGTTCAGTACCATATTCAGGACAAGATTGCTACATTAGCCTTCCATCATTTTGACCAATCACTTCCCCAGTACCTTTCTGGTAAGCTCACCATGTACGAAACATCCTGCACTCTCCGCTCATCCTCAGGAAAAACTACTTAAGGTCCCCCGGGTCAGACTCAAAACATTTGGCTAACGTTCTTTCAGTTATAGTGCCCCCCCAAGTTTGAAACTCCTTGCCATCTTCTCTGAGAAACATCCCTTCCCTCCTACAGTTTAAAGCACAACTCAAAACACATCTTTTCAAACTAGCTTTTAATCTTTAAGTTTAAACTCCACCGCCCGTATTGATGTGTATAAATGTGTGCATGTGAATGTTGTGTGTATGTGTGAGCAAAAAGCGCACTGAGTGCTTTTCGATGTAGAACTCCGCGCTCTACAAGTGTAATATATTAATATTATTATTATTATTATGTTCCCTCAGGGCAACAGATGAAAGGGATACAAACACACTAGTGGTCCTTTTGTTCCGTTCACAGCAGGCAGGTTACTATCCCTATATGACGTAATTCAATTATATGGACTCCTTTCAGGCCTTCTCACCTCCGTACTTCAGAAGCAGCTTGACTACATCCATTCGGCCGCACATCACAGCATCGTGCAGTGGAGTAATTCCTTCGGCATTTGCTGCATGGATGTCTACCCTTCTTGCTCTCTGGCTCCCTGCAATTTGATAGATATGCCAACAATATGTTTTATTTCACTTTACAGAAAGGTCCTTAGAGAGGTGCAGAGAATGGTGACAAGTATGCCCTTTTCATAACTACTATAGTAATTATCATATAACCCATACTATCATTATAACTATTATAGTAATTATCATATAACCCGTACTATCATTATAACTATTATAGTAATTATCATATAACCCGTACTATCATTATAACTATTATAGTAATTATCATATAACCCATACTATCATTATAACTATTATAGTAATTATCATATAACCCATACTATCATTATAACTATTATAGTAATTATCATATAACCCATACTATCATTATAACTATTATAGTAATTATCATATAACCCATACTATCATTATAACTACTATAGTAATTATCATATAACCCATACTATCATTATAACTATTATAGTAATTATCAAATAACCCATACTATCATTATAACTACTATAGTAATTATCATATAACCCGTACTATCATTATAACTATTATAGTAATTATCATATAACCCGTACTATCATTATAACTATTATAGTAATTATCATATAACCCATACTATCATTATAACTATTATAGTAATTATCATATAACCCATACTATCATTATAACTATTATAGTAATTATCATATAACCCGTACTATCATTATAACTACTATAGTAATTATCATATAACCCGTACTATCATTATAACTATTATAGTAATTATCAAATAACCCATACTATCATTATAACTACTATAGTAATTATCATATAACCCGTACTATCATTATAACTATTATAGTAATTATCATATAACCCGTACTATCATTATAACTATTATAGTAATTATCATATAACCCATACTATCATTATAACTATTATAGTAATTATCATATAACCCATACTATCATTATAACTATTATAGTAATTATCATATAACCCGTACTATCATTATAACTACTATAGTAATTATCATATAACCCGTACTATCATTATAACTATTATAGTAATTATCATATAACCCGTACCATCATTATAACTATTATAGTAATTATCATATAACCCGTACTATCATTATAACTATTATAGTAATTATCATATAACCCATACTATCATTATAACTATTATAGTAATTATCATATAACCCATACTATCATTATAACTATTATAGTAATTATCATATAACCCGTACTATCATTATAACTATTATAGTAATTATCATATAACCCATACTATCATTATAACTATTATAGTAATTATCATATAACCCATACTATCATTATAACTATTGATATGATCAGAGGTGCTAACCCCTAAAAGTGTCTGCCGGCACTAATTCACACAAATGTTAGTGTTTTTCGGCACTTGTTAGTATTCTGCTCTACAAAGAAAAAATATTACCAGAAAGCATAACTCGCTTATTGTTCAACGCCGAAGTGTGAATGTGTGTACACACACGCATTGAGTAAAAAATAAAATTAAAAAAATCCCCAAAATGTGAAAACGCAAAGCAATTCTAGCTCAGAGAAAATTTTAAAGAGACATAATGCAGTGGTGGCATGTGTGTGAGACACTTTTTTGACACAGTGGGAGTTGATCAACCGCAGGAAGAATCTTTAAAGTTTCAGAGCTGACTATTGTTGTTGAAATATTGCAAATAATTATGTCTCCTCAGTATTTTTCATGACCAACCCGCATTTCCGTCTTTCACTGAATTATGCAGAAAATAATATGGCCAATCCGTACTAGTTGGCACCTCTGTATGATGCTCTGTATAACCAGCTTACCAGGCTGGAAGAAGGTATCGATAGTTTTGCCAGGGTTGAACTTAAGCAGGGCCTTTGCACACTCAATGTTGCCGTGGTTACAGGCCTCATGGAGGGGAGTCCAGCCAGCGTTGTCTTTGGCGTTGACATCAGTGCCTATGAGTTGAACAGAAGACAGGATAAATCACTGAAGAATAGTTATTGTTTGCACAACACAACCCAGTCCATGTATGGATAAGACTACCACTTGTCACATAATGTTACTGAGCCAGTCAGCCAACTGGTCCTATATCCTTAAATGTTAACCTCTTTTATTTTCTCCAGACTCCCGACTCTTGAATTTCACAACCCATTAAAAATGGCTGGTAGTTATTCCACTGTTTTCAGGTGAACTTTCAACATCAAGCCAAATCTTGTAAGAATTAACATTTCTTGCAATTCTTCCTGAACAAGCAAATTTGTAAAACCCTTCACTTTTCATGGCTCAACTGGCTAATATTTGGTTAAATAGTTCATCAGAACTGGTAGTACCTGGAACTGCAAGAAGCTGTTTCAGGCGAGAGACATCATTTTTCATGGCAGCCTTATGCAGCATTGTTTCTCCTGGGAAAAGGACGAGAAAGTGTTGACCAAGTGTCACAGAAAGGATAACAGGATACAGCACAAATACTGCCAGGTGACAGATTATGACCTTGCAGACGCACTACATCAGAGACAAACTGAATAAATCCAATACGCCCCCTCCCACACACCCCACTTAAAACTGCATTATGCCCTGTCTAGAGGTAGTCTGTTCTCAGCAACTCCAGGGTTCAGGCTGGGGAATTGCTGCACGGAAAAAAGTCTGAAACGTGGGCCAGAGTACAGGGGCAGCACTCTGCTGGGGGACCACAGGAGCAAGGAAACGAATGTTATCATTATTAAAGGCATTTAGAAGCCTCTCCTGGCACCCAAAAGTGAAATACTGCCTTCATACTGACATACAAGAATTATGAAATGAAGTTAGACTGTCCCATATGGCATTAAATGCATCTTGATTAGTTGATAAATGCAACCTTTTTCCTGCTTTTCTTGGCTGAAACTTAGGATTTTTTTTTTTTTTTTGGCTTAAAGGATGGGAGATTTGTCTGAAAATTGCCAACTGACTGAAAATTCCCCAGCCCGAGGGTTAAAGGGTTAATGCTACCATTGTTATGCTTGGTTTAAACATTTTTTATTCACTAATGCTGGATGACCGTCAAGCAGCAAACAGTAATACATTGAAAGAGAGCACAACAAGCAAAAACTTATATACGTGCTCATCTGAACCAGTTTACAAAGAGCACGGCGGAGAAATTGGCGTGGAAAAACTGGACTGAAATGTAAAGACGTGGAAAAAATAAATAAATAAAAGAAGAAGAAGAAGAAGAGAGCAGGAAGAAGAAAGAGCATATCAAACTTTACTGTGAGTGGTGGCAGCAACAGCCCATCCGTGTGGACGCAGGTTTGTAAATTTAAATGGCGAAGCGACCCGATAAGTCAATAAATTTTTGTACTGTTTGAAAAAGGTCTGTATTTTGACACAGAGATTGGGTGGGGCTTCCTCTCACGAGGATATCGACGTTGAAGTCATCGGTTCTGTTATGCTTACTGATAGTTGTGAGCTGTTTTAGTGGTATCTATCATCACACCACTTTGACACCTGGTCAGTGACAGTGTCTGTAATGCTGGCACTGAGCCAATGGAGCGTACTCGATGGCATGGTGGCCACACTGAGCACTCAAGCATTATACCAGTCCTAGAATTTCAATGTTCGACCGCTCGTGCAAGGTAGAAACAAGAATGTATTGCATTAAGAGCTGTACTAATCATCAAGATAGAGTATTCTGAGCACACATGCGCACTCACTGTTCAAAAACGTAAGTTGGCTTAGTATAATATGGAAATAGTTTGTTTAGCATCTTACCTCTGAAATTCTTCTTGTTGATTTTGTCAGCTGTAAGCTTGGATTTGACATGAGCAACTTCTTGTTCTTCAGCAGTTTCCGGCACACTCTCCTTGTGCTTCTTTCTAGGGGATTTGCTTTCACTGAAATTCACACACACACACACACACACACACACACACACACACACACACACACACACACACACACACACACATATGCACACATGCGCGTAACACACACACACACACACACACACACACACACACACACACACACACACACACAAAGTCAGTCACCTGTTTTCTCTTTTAAAAGTCATCGTTTACAAAATGAGTTCACTCTAAAGTTCTTGAGACATATCACTGTGTGTTACAGGGCTCCCTAAAAGCTACAGACCTAAAGGGTCCACTGACCCCCAGTTCAAAATTTTAGAGGGTCTTTGTACCTCCACTTTCAATTTTTAAAGGGTCAGAATCATTTCTCAAGTTTTTAGTGCATGGAATTATAAATTCAGTAAATACTGCTGAACAGGTGTGTCCCACGGTGTGTGTGTGTGTGTGTGTGTGTGTGTGTGTGTGTGTGTGTGTGTGTGTGTGTGTGTGTGTGTGCGCGCGCGCGCAAAACTGAATTTTATCAACTTCAAATCATATAATTAAATGAAGTGGGTACAATTCAGTTTTGAAAGTTGGAAACTCTGACTTTTTGCTGCTCTGTGCCGACTCTGATGCGACGTCTGAATCGTAGCTATGCGACGCTGGAGTGCACCCGCTGCCGGGCGAGGGCTCGAGCCCCTCCACAACTTTTTCACTGACGAAAAAGTCCATAGTCTTTTGAACTTTCACTTTTTTCGGTGGCATGATTCGTCACAGAGAAAGCAAATCCGATCTGTAACAAGAGCACTGACTCTAAGTCTAAAATCTTTCGTCCATAGTTTCGAGGGCACGAGTGGCTGTAGTAGCCGCCGATCTGCAGCGGTAGACAGTTAACGCCTGCGAGCGTTAAACTGAACCAAAAAACAGGACCGAACTGAACGCGGCCATGGCAAAGGAGAACACTCACTCGATCACAAGCCTATTGGCGTACGCACGGTAGTGCAGAGGTAGTGCGTCAAGCTAAGCACAGATCGCGTTCATAATGCTTCAACGTACCCCCTCGAATTTTTTTTAGGACGTAAATTTTTACTTCAGTGCGTAAATTATGCACAGACGCACAGTTTAGGGAGCCCTGGTGTTAACAAATCTACTTCATCGTGGAATTTGGGCATAACTGGATTTTGCAAATTTGCGGCAGGATCCTCTGTATCTTACTGTAAAAATCTCCTGCGCCATTCTCAAAAATTCTTTATCATCAAAATGGCTAGTCACCTTGCAGCGGTAATCAACATGATGTGAAAAAAATGTTTGCTGAAGATTCTTTAGTTGCTTACCTGTCCGCAGACACCTGCTCTGACAAGTGAGGCAGAAGAAAGAAATACTGCGACACCTGTGACATAAAATAAAAAAATTACGCAAAATAAGTGATAAAAGGTTGTAGTACACATACTTGTAACATCCACAGATTTTCAGTATAGGCATTTCCATCACCCCCAAAGCTATATATATATATTCTTTCCATTTGTAAACCAATGTACAGAACGAGTCAGGTTTCAGTCATATGCACATAGTTCCTAGCACTAGATCCTTCATCCAATGGATTACAACCAAGCACACACCTTATAAATATTACAAGTAAAAATTGAACAAGAGCAACAGTTCTTAAAATGACAGTTTAGGAAATGTTCAGCCCACAAAATTACTTGAAAATGAATGCAGTTCTAAATTCCAAAACTTAAATAGCTTAGCTGACCCTTCACACCTCATGATCGTAATGTGTTCATGCCCAGTATGTGAGAGAACGTGTATGATTCACGTGAGCGTGCGTGTTGGGTTCAGCTCGCAGCGCTTTGAGCCAATTCAAGAAACTGGGTAAAGCACCCACACAATGCACGCTTACTATTATTACATGAATTTTACAAAAAGGAACACTCTGACTACATGCACCATTCAATAAATATGGAATTTATTACATTTCTACACTGGAGAGAAGACTAATACCGACGAAAGCCAGGTTCTGGCGTATCTTACATGGTACGAATTGTGTCAATTCAGAAACTCACGATTTTCATCAGTGTTGTCGGCTCTGTGGTCAAACCCCCAGGCACCAAGTAGTCGTCATACTCTGCCAGAAGATGACAGCAGATCTCTCTCTGTAACCATGGGGGGCTCACCTGAGCCACCATGTGCGCAACTGACAGCACAGAACTTTCTGCGTATCCAGCTGTGAAAACGTTATATATGAAAACAGAAAACCACAGTAAGAGAATTGCAGTAGAACTAGAAGTGCTCTGTGCACACTGCAGTGTCAAAAATTTCGATATTACTTAACTGAAGAACAGAGTGAGATGGAGGAGAGCTGTTGAGGCCCTATGCTTCCATAGGAGCCAAAAGGACTAAACATATAAACTGAAGAACTCTACCTGCTTGCCCAGAAATGACCTCCACCAACAAATACTGTATCTAGCCCCAGAACCACTCTCATCACCCTGGCCTCTTTCTCCATCTTTGGTCTTTAGGGTCCATGAAAACGGACAAAACACACGTATAAATTATTATGTTCATTATTAAATGACATTATGAAGGCATCCTGAAACCTACAAATCTAACTGCACTGTTTCTCACTGCACTGTACACAAACCAACACTATGTTTAAGCACTCACGCCTTCCTTACCTGCGATTGTGGAGGCTATGTCGCGGACAAAGGCGATGCAGGTGTGGTCAACCTGACCCGTGGCATCCCACCTCCATCCGCACCCAACCAGCTGACAGCACTGGGCTGCCATGGCAACCACACCCAGTACATTGTCCCAGCATGCCTGAAAGAAATGAGCAAAATGAAAAATATAATCACATGCAAACTCACTGCAACTTTTTCTCTGAATACATGCATATATTCATTCCTAACAACAGCTTGCATATATGATACTGTGAAGCGGAAATCAGGTAGAGTTTCAAGGCTGAAACAGTTTTGTGACTTTTTTGTGTGTGAGTGCTCACTCAGGGTATAACAAGAACTTAGAAGTGGTTCCTTCTACAGACTTCAACATAAGTCAAGGACCACTTGCAAATTTGGCTAAAATACCTGGAAGATGTCCATGCAGCACATGGTTTTTCAGCTTCAGCAAGCTTTGCAGGATGCATTGTTAACCCTTAACACTTTCACAGCAAAAAATTTTGAAAGATTCCTTGATCTCTATTTTTTTGTGAATTCTTAACTAGAGAGGCAAAAGCCTCCATGGCTCCCTTGTGACATGGGTCAAGGTCATTCAAAAGAGTATGTTTGTAAAAAATATTACCACTATCTATCATCAAGCCAAGTAAGGTGTCTCTGGTGTTCTTAGTTCCTGGCAATATTACACTTTTCCCCAAAACTGACTATATGGCCTTGACCTTGGGCCAAGGTCATTCAAATAAGATGTCTATCATTACACCAAGTTGGATGCCTCTAGTATTTGTAGTTTCTCCAAAGACGGTAATATTGAAATTGACAACAGACAGCTTTAATGACCTTGACTCAAAGTCAAGGTCATTTAAAGTGGTATGGGTATATAGTTCTTATCAATGTCTATTAGCATGGCAAGTTTGGCGCCTCTGCTGTTTGTTGTTTCTGAGAAAATGCCAATGTTACGGTTTCACAAAAATAGCTTGTACGGCCTTGACCTTGACACAAGGCTATTGAATACATGTATATCTGTTAAGTTCTTATCAATGTCTATCACCATATAAAGTTTAAAACCTCTGGTTTTTGTAGATTCCATGAAAATGCCAATGCAAAATTTTAAAACAGACAGCTTTAGTGGCCTTGACCTTGAGTCAAGGTCATTCCACATGATATATTTTGAAAGGTCTTACGGCTGTCTATAGGCATGCCAAGTTTGGTGCCTCTGCTTTTTGTAGATTCTGAGAAAATGCCCCTGTTAAGGTTTACTGCGGAAATGCGGAAAATAGCTTGTACAGCCTTGACCTTGACACAAGGCCATTGAATACATGTACTTCTGTAAAGTTCTTATCAATGTCTATCATCATGCAAAGTTTAAAACCTCCGGTTTTTGTAGATTCCAAGAAGATGCCAATGCAAAATTTTAAAACAAACAGCTTTAGTGACCTTGACCTTGTGTCAAGGTCACTCAGAATGATATATTTTGAAAGGCCTTATGGCTGTCTATCAGCATGCCAAGTTTGGTGCCTGTGCTATTTGTAGATTCTGAGAAAATGCCAATGTTAAGGTTTGCTACGGAAATGCGGAAAATAACTTGTCTGACCTTGACCTTCACACAAGGCCATTGAATACATGTATATCTGTAAAGTTCTTATCAATGTCTATCATCATGCAAAGCTGAAAACCTCTGGCATTTGTAGACTCCAAGAAAATGCCTATATAAAATTTTCAAACAGACAGCTTTAGTGACCTTGACCTTGAGTCAAGGTCATTCAAAATTATATATTTTGAAAGGTCTTATGGCTGTCTATCAGTATGCCAAGTTTGGTGACTCTGCTCTTTGTAGATTCTGAGAAAATGCCAATGTTAAGGTTTACTGCGGACACACCCACAGACACACACACACACACACACACACACACACACACACACACACACAGACGACTGAGGGTTACAACATAGACTCCCATTGTTACACAAGGGAGCCAAAAATTAGACCTGTCTGTCAAGGTGGTCCTTGACTTATGTTGAAGTCTGTATGTAGGGAGCCTGAATGGGTTCAATGTATATTCAGCACCTAGCCCTGCCATAACAGCCTATGAGGGATGACCGTAGAATACACTGCACCTCAAAACACACGTTGCCTGAAAACCACAAACAGCTTAAAAATGCTTGGGAGCAGCCAACAAATCACAAATACATAAATAAATAAATAAAAGCAGTGGATTCCTGGTTCTTCTGAACACACAAACAAACAGACGGAATGGTGCTGAGATTTTGCATGGACTACAACTTACAAACCAAAACTCTTAGGGGATGATGGCTGGCCACTGACCAGCAAAGGCGCTGGCGTCCTACAGTAACAAAATTCCCACTCAATACTTTTGTTCCCACAGATATGAAGCCTTGACAGTAATACAACTGTGCCACTGACCAGAGGAGAGTTGCCAGCCTTGATGCTGCTCTCCAGGTACTGAAGGAGCTGCCTGGTGCGAGCATTGGGGTACACCTGGTACGACGGTGACCACAGACAGCGAATGACAAGACAGGTGTGTGATGCTTGCTTGCTCACGCTGCGTGCAACAGAACGAGGAAAGTCATCAGTGCAAAGCACAATCATTTCCAATGAGAGTAAAAATCATCTCCACTATGCAGTATAAGATCTTCACATTAAGAACTTTAACAATTGTTTATAATTTGCATGATCTCTGAATGGAGCAATGTGTGAGTAAGTGAGAGTCTAAAGGCATATTTCTGTTTCAAATTTTATCTTTTTTAAAACAGACAATAAAGTATTTTAAGTTTGAATGGTGTCATCAAAGTCTGAGGATTCAAACCATGCCGCTGTGCACGTTACTGATGTTTTTTTGTTTTGTTTTCTTTTGCTGCCCCAACTCTTTGCCAGCTCCAGTGGTGTTCCTCCCAGGTCATGGGTGGAACCCACGGAGGACTCGGAAGCTGGGACAATTTTTTTTATTATGCATGATGATGGAAATGAGGATGATAGTAAGATGATGCTATGGAGGTCCATGTGGTTTGGGACTGCAGGACAGGGCCGCATTCCACGCTTCCTGTCATAAATATCTCGGCATTAACCAGGCCCGGGAACTACGGCACCTGCGGTGCCGGCCGTGTAATCATCCACATCATAAGATGTGTCATACAAAGGGAAGCACCCCCAAACGTTACTGATGTTTTAGATGTTTAGGTGTCCTGAGTGGTGTTGACAGGGATGTATGTGTCTGACAGTCATTAGTATACTGTAATAGTCTTGACCTCGACACAAATTACAAAGGATGCTCGCAGCATTTGCACCTACTTGTGGAGAAAACTGAGGAAATTTCTCTCCAACACAGCCCTGAGGAACTTCAGTAGCAGGCAAGCACCTGGACCTTTCTCCTCCTCTTGGGATCCAATTGCCTTCCTGACAGAGCAGCCAAAAAATACATAATAGTGATAATAGTGATAATACAGTGATAATAATAATACTAATGAGAGGATTAACTCATGAGAAAGGCTATCTTGTCATTCCATTAGAGTTCAGACATGAAAGGTTTCCTGTGTCTGTCTCTCTGACTGTACTCTCATATGGCCAAAGACTTTCCACTGATGCTCAGCCACAAACAATTCTTTGTTCTGATTAACTTCATTTGCTACGGAATGCCTCAAAAAAGAGCTGACTGCTAAAAGTAAAAAGAGGCGACTGCTAAAAATGTCTGACAACACCTTCTGTGGACTGAAATATTCATGTGGACTGAAATATTCATGTGAGGCTGTGCTGAGACTTTGCACATCCACATGGTCCATGATAGAGAACTCATGTTTCTCTGAGGTAGACCTTTTATTTATAAGAAGACTTTACAGCCACTGAAATGTGGTACTGACGTATGAGAGATGTGTTACAAAGATGGCATGTACAAAATTTCACACAGAAGCAAAAATGGTAAACCTACTCGAAGATTTCTCTCACAAACTCCCAGTCTGACAGCTTGAGAGCACTTTCATAGACATTCCTGTGGTCTTTAGAGACAGGAGGAAACAGATCCAACCATTTTGTCAGTGTGCTGTATGCTTGATTTAAAATTCTTTCTTCATCCGCTTCCTGCACAAACATAAAGAAACTTGGAACATCATCTCAAAGAAATGGTTTTATTTAAAATAATCAAGCGGCAAAATAATACATTTAACAACAAAATAACACACACAAGTGACACTTATACATGTATTAAACATAAATAAATAAAAAAAAGTAAAATAGCAAAATGGAGATTGATCTCACCTGCAGAACGGTGACCATGTGTCCAACCATTTCAGCTGAGGGGCAGGCGAAGTTCAAGGACGCTGCCGTAGTGACTCCTGCTTCGTAATAATGTTCGTCTATACATGTGCCCACCACCATGTTCATGGCATCTGGGATGACATGTGACCCTAGGTCATGTGACAGTGTTCCACTTGGCGAGTCCAGAACCCACCCTCCTGGTACAGGAACCGTCGACAGCTGCCATCTTGGCTGAACGAATGGACCCTTACGCCGAACTGGCCTTGTGCAGTGTGACTGTGAATCCTTTTCTTTTTGCTGTGCCTTCTTCTTGGCCTCTGCTGCTGTCTTGACTTGAGAAAAGATGGAAAATACCTTGTCACTACTGCCAGCTTCAGCCTGAGGTTCTTTCGCTGTACGACTGGGGTCAGGCTGCATGGTCTCTGTGACATGTGTGGTCTCTTGCACTGTTTTGAGAGAGAATTGAAGTGTTGAAATATCACTATGACCGTTGAATGGGGATAGAGGGGTAAAAAAATGTCAGCCCTATGCTTGACGAAAGAGACAATGCTCCACATGGGCATGGGGATCATTTCCTTATCTTCACAGCTTCTCATATATTAGAGCTCATTTGACTGAAGAGAAAAACTAGTCAGTTTCACCAGTGTATGTCTTTCCATTGTTTGTAAATAAAATTTGTGTGAGTGTTGGTGAGTGAATGGCGCATTGAGTTTATTCCAAAGAAATGCGCCCTACAAATGCCATTTATTATTATTATTAAGAGTTCTTTTCCCGTATTCATGAATATGACCATGAATTCTCTATACATGGATCAGTCCAGGCAGCGGCTTTGGTTTAAAAGCTAGCCTTAGGGCACAATTATTGCGACGCGAGTCTCCATGGTGATCTGTTAGTGTTACATGTATGTTAAACCTTGACACAAAAACAGGTTAAGGGCATACAATGACTGTTTCAAGGGGCAGAAGGGGAAAAAATCAGTGTTTCTGATTATGCACTGTAGTGCAAAAAATACACAAAGCAATCCAAAAATGAAGCAGAAAATTGAAGTCACTGGCACACGTTTTTCTGGCACTGCCCTGCCCATGTTTTGAGCAATCTTTGCTCAGAGCTGACGTCAGAATAGACGGAATAGTTGTGCGAGTAGTGATGACTAACGATTAATCAGCTCGAAGTTCAACAACTGGCCAGAAGAAGAGACCGACAGGTCAAACTGTGATCGCAGATGTGAACCCACTGCCAGAGACAGAGACAGCATGCTGGAGGGGTCAGAATAGAAAAGAAAAAAACTAAAAACGTATCACTCAGGGACTCTCTGAAATTGCAACAGGAACCCCTGAAATTCTGAAAGAGGGTCCTTGGGACCGTTTGGTGTGAAAGCTATCAGAAACACTGAGAAACCACGCCTACCTGCAGAATCACCACCTGGAAGTGGAACTGCCTGCTCCTCCTTATGACGTGCCAACACTCCACGTACTGTGCGCTGTCTCTCAGGTTTCCTCTTCACAGTGTCAGGTGACCTAGAACTCAGGCACTTTGTGTCACCAACCGCATCACCTCCCTCGATTGCACTCTCTGTCACTGCTGCTGTCTTGAGCTTTCTAGAGTTAGTCACAGTTTTGTGAAGAACACGGGAAGATCTGATCGCTCTTTCACACTTTGTAGCACCTGTCTTAGGTTTTAAAGGAGATTTCAACTTTTTCTGATTATTCTTGTGTAAGACAGTCGTAATTTGTTTCATTTCGTCTGTCTGCACGCTGCTTCTTAGTCTCCTCTTTCTGTAGGATGCAGGTCGCAGGGGGGAGGAGGATTTATGCGCACTGCACTGCACAACGGCGCCCCTTCTTTCAGTGTCTGTGACTTCTGTGTGAACCTCACTAACCTGTCGACTGTATTGCAAACTGTCGGTAGGTTTTTCCGTCTCTCCTGTTTGAAACCTGTTTTGCAAACTCTCACTGTCAGTGGGATTTTCCATCAGTCTGGCTTGCAAAGCGTCACTATCAGTAGGTTTTTCCATCTGGTTGGCTTGACCCTTGCTTTTCGAAGCATCGCTATCGGTAGGTCTTTCCATCTGGTTGGCTCGACTCTTGCTTTTCGAAGCATCGCTATCAGTAGGTTTTTCCATCTGGTTGGCTTGACCCTTGCTTTTCGAAGCATCACTATCAGTAGGTTTTTCCATCTGGTTGGCTTGACCCTTGCTTTTCGAAGCATCACTATCAGTAGGTTTTTCCATCTGGTTGGCTTGACCCTTGCTTTTCGAAGCATCGCTATCGGTAGGTTTTTCCATCTGGTTGGCTTGACCCTTGTTTTTTGAAGCATCGCTATTGATAGGTTTTTCGATCTGTCTGGCTTGCAACGTGTCACTTTCAGTGGGGTTTTCCCTCTCTTTGGCTTGAATCTGAAGCCTGTTTTGCAAGCTGTCACTGTCAGTCGACTTCTCCATTCCTTTCATTTGAAGTCTCTCTTGCAAACTGTCTGTAGGTAAACCGATCTGTTCAACTTGAAGCGAGCCTGATGTTTGTAAACTGTTGGCAGGTTTTTGTGTCTGTTTAACCTGGAGTCTGTTCTGTAAATTAGGTCTTACTGCCTCTTTTTGAAGCAAAGCCGTTCTCTTCTCCCTTTCCATGGGAACTTTAATTTCCGAATTAGCGTCATCTGACTGGCTGTCTGTGACAACCACGCAGTCACTAATGTCACCCGTCTGTTTTGTGTTTGTTCTTTCTACTTTTTTTGTTTTCAAGCGTTCAGCACCATTCTGTTTTTGGGAAGCATCCGATTCCTCTGACTGACTGTCCGATATGATGACACAATCCGGAGAAAGGTCCGGTAAATCTGAATCTTCCGACTGACTTTCAACTATTATAACACCATCTGGAGATGTGTCTGGTATGTCAGTGCAGTTCCGCTCCTGGGCAGACACTTCAAACAATTCTGACGAGATCGAAGTAGAAGAGACATGCACCTTGCTGCTCTCGGAAATTTTCTGCTTCTTACAAGCAGGTTTGTCCCTTCGTTTTTCTTCCCTGTTCCTTTTCAAAGCAACGGGTGGCTTCGCACTTTCACGGACATCCATCTGTTTTATGTGTGGTTTAGCACGGACTGAGTCTGACTTCGCATCCTGTGTCCTACGCGCTCTCCTATGAATAGGAGAACGACTTCTATCAGATGTCTTTCTTTCCTGCTCATGTCTGGTTGTGATGGAAAGAGGCCTTTTTTCCTCACACAGACTAGGCTGTCTTTTCATCTTCTGCTCTTCGTGTGGTTCTTTCTTCAATGGCACCAGACCTGAAGGTAAAAAAGCACGTATGTAGTTCTGGGCTACTGCAATACTGATAAATCTGCAAGTCAATCTGTATACAGGCATAACTTTATTTATTTTCTTTCGTCTTATTTTTCTTAAATTTTAAAGGGCTTAAAGCTCGCTGAGTATAAGCGCTATATAAATATCCATTATCATCATTATTAATTCTGCATACTTTGTAATACTTTAAAAATACCCGTGTCTTCCACCCTGCCAGGACAATGATCCAGTGTTCTCAGTACCAGTGTGCCCACATGCGAAAGCTCCCATCTTTTGCTCCGGGCATGCAACTTCTGTGCTAAGCGTGCCCGGCGTGCATCCTTCTTTTCAAGGTTTTTTTTTTTTTTTTTGCCCCTTACTGACCTGGCAGAAAGTTCTATATCCTTTGCGCAGCAACAGAAATATTCCCAGGCGAAACCCTATTTTATTACAAGAGCCGCAACTTACTTCTCAGTAGCATGATTTACTTCATCATCACTGTGATCAAGAGTGCATTCAGTTAGGAAAGCCTATTCGCTATCATTCACTACCTAGCAGAGGCCATACATTCTCTTCGGTAATGGGCTAATGAAATTGAGCAGTTTGAGTATGGACATAATGCATAAAGTTTCCCCTCATTTCATTCGGGCGCTCGACTTTTTCAGGTAGAGTGCCCAGATTGCTCCCTTCGTTGAGATGTATTTCGAAGCCTGACCATAGTACCAGGAATACAACTTACCCTTCAACCTTTGCTAACTAACATGCAGCAAGTTCCCAATGCTTGCACATGCTACGTGTAGAATAAAATCATTTCCACAAACTAAAGCAAGCAAAGCATCAACACAGGGTTACAAGAATACCCATACCTCTGCCACGTCCGTTTTCTTTTCCCTCGGGGGTAAACCATTCTCGGAGAGATCTCTGAGAGGTTTTTGCGGTGGTCATGCTGCCTTTGAGCTTAACAGAAGCTCCGCACACTTCTTCTTTCAGTTCCTTCATTTCACCCTTGATGTCTGCTGGGATGATTTGCTTGCCGTGGTCCTCCGGATGAGATTTTACTGCCGCTGTTGCACTGGCTACACGCCCCCTGCCCCGAGGGTTGCTGGGTCTTTGGTGACTTGAAGTTGAAGCTGCTGCAGTTTTGGCTGAGAAGCCTTCTTTGAGTCTGCGTGGTGAAATGATTACCTGACAACAATACTGCATTAATGGTACATGTTCACAAGACAATTTTTTTTTTTTTTTTTTTTTTTGCGCATAAAATGCATTTTGAAGAAGTTACCATGGAAACTTTTGTTTTCAATTCCGATTGATAAATTGTTTGTGACTGGGTGGAAAACAATCCTTGACACTAATATCACAGCTGCTGAAGCAGGTGATTTGCTACAGAGGAGATTCTTATTTCTAGAGCTCCGCAGAGTAGAGGTCCTCAGTAAGTAGCCACAGCTGTTACACCAAATCTTGTATGAACTTTTCTTAATGCTCTATATCGCAGACACAAAACTGTAATTGTAAACCACAGTGTGGCCCTTGTAGGATACAGACAGTTTGTCTCTGCGACAAGGATTTCAAACTGACATGGGCCCTGCAGGCATCAATTCTTTCAAAAAGAAGACAAAGAAAAAGAATGTTTGGTTAGAAACCACTTAACTTTGACAAAGGACGGCACAGGCCAACGTTTCGGCTTTCGCCTTCTTCAGGACATAAACAAATGGGACATAACTTCAACAAACAAACAAAAGGTAACTCTGCGGACGTACTGACATACACGGCGCGGGGGGAAAAAAAAACCAAAAAAACGGTGGGCGAGAAAAGGACCAGAAAAAATAGTAAAAATATGGTTTCTGTCCCTTTTATTTGCTTAACTTGTAACCGCTTCGCAGTCATTACCGTTTCCTTTTCTAACTTACTTACTTAGGCCCTTGGCTCCACGTGGAGCATAGGCCATCGACAACCCTTCGCCATCGCACTCTGTTCTGGGCTAGTCTTGCCACTCCAGTCCAGTTGGTCCCCTGCTTACATAGCTCTGCCTCAGTGTCCCGCCTCCAGCTGTTGCGAGGCCGGCCTCTCTTCCTTTTCCCCTGCGGGTTCCATGTCAGGGCTTGGCGTGTGGTGCTGGATGCTGGCTTCCTGAGGGTGTGTCCAATCCAGCCCCACTTCCTCCGCAGGATCTGCTTGGCCACTGGTTCCTGCCCCGCTCGCTCCCACAGCTCTTCATTCCGGATCTTCTCTGGCCATCGGATGTTGAAGATGCGCCTCAGACAGGTGTTGAGAAATGTCTGGATCTTCTGCTGCATCGTCTTCGTTGTCCTCCATGTTTCGCATCCGTAGAGCAGAACTGACTTCACGTTGGAGTTGAAGATGCGAAGTTTGGTTCTTATGCTGACAACTTTGGATGCCCAGACGTTCTTCAGCATGACCATTGCTGCCCTTGCCTTGCCGATTCTGGCTGTGACGTCTCGGTCTGTGCCTCCCTGTCCATCAACCACACTCCCCAGGTAGACAAAAGACTCCACCTCCCTGATGGGCTCTCCACCGACTGTGACTGGTGTGTTGGCAGTGGTGTTGATCTTCATCAGCTCGGTTTTCTTCCTGTTGATCTTGAGCCCTGTTCCGGCTGATGTGGCTTCCAGGCACGTAGTCTTGTCCTGCATCTGGCTGTGGCTGTGAGACAGGAGCGCCAGGTCGTCCGCGAAGTCGAGGTCATCCAGCTGCGTCCAGAGTGTCCACTGTATCCCGTTTTTCCTGCCTGCTGTAGTGGTCTTCATGATCCAGTCGATGACCAGGAGGAAGAGAAACGGGGACAACAGGCATCCCTGGCGGACTCCGGTCTTCACCTCGAAGCTTTCTGACAACTGGCCGGCATGGGCAATCCTGCAGCTCATGTCTTGGTAGGTGCACTGGATCAGGGAGATGATCTTCCCGGGAACTCCATAGTGCCTTAGCAGCTTCCACAGCGCCTCTCTGTCTACACTGTCGAAGGCCTTCTCATAGTCTATGAAGTTGATGTAGAGGGGGGAGTTCCACTCCAGTGACTGCTCAACAATGATACGTAGGCTGGCGATCTGGTCAGCGCAGGACCTGTTCCTGCGAAAGCCCGCCTGCTGGTCTCGGAGCATAGGGTCGACTGCCTCTCTCATCCTCTCCAGTAGAATTCTGTTGAGAACCTTGCCTGGCACTGACAGGAGCATGATCCCTCGGTAGTTGCTGCAGTCCCTGAGGTCCCCTTTCTTTGGCAGCTTGATGACGATCCCTTCTTTCCACTGGGCTGGCACCTCTTCCTTCTCCCAGATCTTGCTGAACAGGCTGTGCAGCATGTTGACGGCTGTCTCTGTGTCTGCTTTAATGGCTTCTGCTGGTATCTCGTCCGGCCCTGCAGCTTTCCCATTTCTCAGTGTCATGATGGCTTTCCTGATCTCCGCCTTAGAGGGCTTGTCGCAGTTGATGGGTAGTTCTGTCTCAGCTGGTGGGATGTCTGGTGGTGTTTCAAGGATGGGGCGATTTAACAGCTCCCTGAAGTGTTCTGCCCATCGCTTCAGCTGTTCCTCAGTTGTTGTCAGTGGGTGCCCGTTCTTGTCCTTCACTGGTTTGTCTGTCTGCTGAAATTTGCCCGTGAGCTTCTTGGTCACCTGGTACAGGTCTTTTAGATTCCCTTGTCGGGCTGCTTCCTCTGCTTGACTGGCCAGGTTGTCGATGTAGTCCCTCTTGTCCTTCCTGGTGCTCCTCTTCACTTCTCTGTCAGCTGCTGTGTATTCCTCTTGTGCCTTTGCCTTAGCTCTTCTTGTTCGGCTCGTGTTCAGTGCAGTTTTCTTCTCTTTCCTAACTTCCAGCTTCTGGATGGTATCAGCAGAGATCCATTCCTTATGTTGGGTCTTTCTCTTGCCAAGGACCTCTTCGCATGTGTCGTGCCAGAGTTTCTTGCTGTGTTCCCACTGTGTCTCGATGTCCATTTCACTGTCTTCTATCAGGTCTTGCAGTGGCTGGAACCTGTTGGAAAGGCTGATCCGGAATGCTGCTTGTGTGTCTGTGTTCCTGAGAAGTCCAACGTTGTACCTGGTCCGTGTGCTGTTGGCGTTGGTGTGCCTCTTGAGCCGAAGTCTCAATGTTGTTGCAAGAAGGTGGTGGTCTGATGATACATCGGCACCCCTCATCACGCGCACATCCCGCCACGATCTCCTGAACTTCCGGCTGATGCAGATGTGATCAATCTGGTTCTCCGTGACATGGTCCGGCGATCTCCATGTGGCCTTGTGGATGCGCTTGTGTGGGAAGATGCGGCCTCCTATCACTAGCTGGTTCAGGGCACAAAAGTCTGCAAAGCGCTCGCCATTTTCGTTCATCTGTCCCAGTCCGTGTGTTCCCATGGTGTCCTCATAGCCTGTGTTGTCTGATCCAATCTTGGCGTTGAAGTCTCCCATCAGTATGGTCATGTCCTTGGCTCCTCCTCTATCTATCACTGTCTGCAGTTGTTGGTAGAAGTCATCTTTTTTCTCCTCTTCCGCATCATTGGTGGGAGCGTAGCACTGGATGATGTTCAGCTTGATGTCTTTTTTCTTGGTGATGAATTTGGCTGTGATGATGCGGGAGTTGACAGGTTCCCAGCCGATGAGTGCCCGCTGTGCCTCCGGTGCCAGCATCAGGGCCACGCCCTCAGTGTGGGGGGCTCCATCCTCTGTGTGTCCAGAGTACAGCAATTGCTCTCCCGATGAAAATCTCAGCTGTCCTGTCTGTAGCCACCTTGTCTCACTCAGTCCCAGTACTCCTATCTTGTAGTTCTTCATCTCTCTTGCTACTTGTATGGTCCTTCCTACTTCATACATTGTCCTGATGTTCCATGTGGCTACTCTCGTTGTTGTCCTGGGTGTTAGAAGGGGGGTCGGCCTTGCAGCTTCCTTTCGGCTTTCACTGCAATGCGTCATAGGTCTCCGGGATGGAGACCCTTCCTCGCCCAGGTGAATGTCTCGGTTTGTTGCTGTCGATGCTTCAGTAACTTAGTGTTTTTTACAGGTAGGGCTGTTAACCCTACGCAAACCCGTTTAGCCTCTTGGAGAGGTGGTCCACATTCGTCTGACCTCTACCCTTCGACCTGTCCAGCTTGGGTGACCCTGCCAGGAGCATGTGCTCCTGCTGGCATAGTTCTCTGGGTCATTGAGGTACACAAGCCACTACCCCACGACAAGGGTTGGACCATGTAGGGTTCCTTTTCTAATGTTTGGTTATTTAAGGATTTAATGTTAACGCGTTTTTCCACCAAGCACCAGTGATATCAACAGATGGGGCAATGAGGAAAAAGCCAGCACAAAATATTTGCCCCAGTTGAGCGGTGGTCTAAAAGGTAGCACGTTGGATTTAGCCCCTGCAATACTGAACGGCCGTCACCAATGTCATGGCAATGAAGCGTGGGTTCGAGCCCAGGTCAAGCTTGTGATATGTGATACCGGTTTTTCCTGGCTGCCAGGCTGCCCATCGGGGGTTTCTCTCCAGGTTATCCGGCTTTCCTCCCCCAGCAAAATTGTAAAAAAAAAAAAATATATAGGATAGGTATTGGGTGGCGCTGCACCACGGCGACGCATTCCCCCGGGGGAAGCAGCCCGAATTTCCCGAAAGGGATAATAAAGTAGTTTTTTTTTAAAAAGTTGGGCGATAAAAAAAGAAAAAGAAAAAGGCAAGCTGTGTTTCTGCAATGAGAACCCACCGGGCACTGTATCTCCTCTTCTGCCTGATTCCCCTCTCCTCCACACTGCGACAACATCAAAGTATCAGACTCATCCTCCTCCTGACTGAGACAAAGGAACGAGCTTCCACTTCCTGACGGACCTGACGGTACAGCTGACGAACTGCATGCCCCGCAGGCGTCTGCAGAGTCCTGCGTGAGAGCTTCAGCTGCAGGTGGTGGCGATAATGCATAGTCCATTGCATCAGGCGGCGGATCCTAGGCATGGGAAGCGATAAACAAATAATGATAAGGGCAACAATGCAACCAACAAAAAAACAAAACAAAAAAAAGCAGTACTCCATGGATTGTGGATGCTTGATTCTGAATAATTAATTGTTGAAATTTCTCAAACAGCATGTACTGTTCTCAGTGGAAAAGCTCCTACTGCAGCTGAATAAAGGTGCAGTATACCATTACAACATAGATGCCTGGCTACAAAACAAGGAAGCCAAAAGGATAGGGGGAGGGGGGGGGGGGTTGTCTCTTCATTTAGGTTTTTAAAAATCTAAACTTCATTTTACAAGTAAATTTACTCACACTTGTTGTCATTTGTAGTCAAAGGCACTCATTCATGGAAATCACAATAAAAAGTGCTACCTTACATAGTTACAGAAGTGATACACCAAAAATGGTACATGTATACACAGTTAAACTCACCAAAATGAGGAAGTCGCTGATGAAGTCAGCATTTACACACAAGATCCCCCACTCCTGTAGATGCATCAGGTTTGGTGCCAGTTTGGCATCAGTAAAAAGGTACGTCAAGCTGTCCACCACAGCACTTCCTTGAGTGACCGGCAATTTGATGTCGTACACTCTCGCACCTCCATTGGACAGAAGTCTACAACAGGACAAGTCATTGCAGGGCCTTAGCGGAAAGCTCCAAAATGAAACTGAGATGGTACAAGTCCAGACAGAACGGGGGGAAAAAAACAAAACAAAACAAAAAAACAAGAAACTGTGTAAGGAGTTTCACTTTTTTTTTTTAACCACAGTCCTTCAACAGCAGCTTCAGTGTTCCTTACAGTTTTTAAATCTGAGGGTCACTTTGACCCTCTTTTCCAAGTTCTAGCAGCCATTTTGTAAAATAAAAGGGTCAGACACCAAGCAATATTGGGGGATGGGGGGGGGGGGGGGGGTGTCGGGGGGTGTCTTGTTTTCTTCTGTGATTTCTTTCACACTGACTGAGGTTTGTTTTGCTTTCCATAGTCCATAATTGTGCGCCACAAAGACATGAAAATCTCTGAATAAGATTCTGAAATCTACTGGCCCCCGTAGTGTAGTGGTTAGCACTTCGGACTATGGACCGGGAGACCCGGGTTCGAGTCCCAGCCGAGGCAAGCGGGATTTTTTCAACCTAGGTTGGCTCCTACCCAGAGCGGGTGTGCTATGGGCCCAATGGGGAGGCTGTTGCCACACAGCCGAGATTCACCCACTTCACGGGTGCGACTTTGGGGGTGCTTCCCTTGGTATGACACGTCTTATGATGTGGATGATTACACGGCCGGCACCGCAGGTGCCGTAGTTCCCGGGCCTGGTTAATGCCGGGATATTTATGACAGGAAGCGTGGATTGCGGCCCTGTCCCGCAGTCCCAAACCACATGGACCTCCATAGCATCATCTTACCATCATCCTCATCTCCATCATCATGCATAATAAAAAAATTGCCCCAACTTCCGAACCCTCCGTGGATTCCACCTATGACCTGGGAGGAACACCACTGAAGCCGGCAAAGAGTTGTGGCAAAAAAAAAAAAAAAGATTCTGAAATCTCTACGTACATGCACATATGTGCATAATGAGAAACACTGGGCTTTCCTGTTACAGGCAATGGCCGATTTTGACATCATTTACACATGCACACATGTAAGAAGAACAAGTTTACGTCATGTGCACATGCACATAAATTATTCTCTAGTAAATTTAATTGATATGGCTCCAACACATTTTTTTTCTCAAATCAAAAAGTCAGTTTTGCACAAAATTACTCACAGGATGTTCACCTCACATACAGTGTTAAGAATATTAGCCATCAAAGAAGTTTTGAAGGTAAAGGTTCAGAGAGATCTACAGAACACCAAAGTCAGTACATCTGATTCTACAGTCCAGCGTCATATGGTCTACACATTCTTCAGTATTTGTAGGGCTGAATCATATTCAAATCAACGTTTATATTTTCCAACGGTCCAAGTACCTCTTGTAGACAGTCTGCCTGTTAGCATCTGACAGCACAACAGCCACCTGCCAATCCTGAAAAATCTTTTCAGTTGTTGTTGAAACTCGCCAGCGAGCCCGTTTGGCAGCCGCTGCAAGAACCTGGTCCCGCACTGGACCAGTGATGCTCCACTCGTAGCTGACCTCGTTCAGCCATCTGCCAGCCTTGTGCGAGTCTTGCACGTACTCCGGCCGCACCACCCATTTACCTGCAAGCAAACTATACTTCAACGCTGGTCACAATCTGACGTGCCAATACTACTGTCGTTTTTTTCTTTCCTGATCCCTTTTCTGACTGAAGTCTTAATCTCCTGTGTGAACTCTTGTGTGACATTCCTTTTTTTTCAAAACCACATCTCGTTACCAACAACCAGTCAACCAGTACTCTAGGCTCCCAAGCGGGTATAGTCAAATATGGTAGAGCGCTGGACTTTCCATGCTCAGGGCACAAGTTCGAATCCTGGCTGGGGTCCACTATTTGTGCTGGCCTTTCTCTCCTTACCCTGTTTTTGACTTTTGAGATCACCCATGGATACGTACAGAAAAAGCATGTTAAAATCCCAAACACCCACACCAAACCTTCCAAAATGTTCACGTGACCATGAGGCAGATTATACATTGTATGTCAAGAAAGGACACAAACTTAATCTATTTAATACCAAGTTTGAAGAAATTCCCACAGATCAATGGCCAGACAAAGGAGAATTAATTACTAACAGTCTATTACTCAGTGCAAAAATGCTAACTGTGAAAAAGGTGATACAAAGTAAAGAAGTACATGTATATACAGTAGAACCTCTTTTGGGCGGCCACCCCTTTGAGAGACCACCTGCCTGTGCAGACCAATGTTACCATGATACTGGGTTGCACTTCTTCACTGTCTGAAGCTTCTTTTGGGTGGCAACCTCTCTTTTAAGACCACTCTTATCTGGCCAGAGGAGTGGTCGCCCAAAAGAAGTTGTAAGTATATACATGCACATCTGCCAGCAACAGAAATGCAATATTACCCAGTGTAACAGCTCCAAGAAACTTCTCCGACCGAGTGAGCCTCCCACACACAACATGGGTAGCATTGCTCTTAAAATTCTGGAAAAAAAAAATAAAAAATTCACACATGCAAAAGTTGAATCAAAGAGAATACAGTAATCTATGAAAGACATGCTCTCCAGAAAGCTGCATTTTAACAACACCTATTCATCCCTCATAAGATCTTAGATACATGTACTAGAAGTACTACATGCATGGGAACTGTGTATCATGGTAGAATGCGTGACAGCATGCCACAGCCTACCTATTTGGGGTCCATCTCAAAAATGCGCAAGCCAGTACAAAAACTATATAAAATTTAGCAATTTTTACAGCCCATGGCCAACTGCGAATGTTTTGGTGCATTTGGCACCATGCACTAGCAGGGATTCACATCCATTTCCACCTTTATCAGTCAAATGACCTGGACTCCATAAAAGCAATATGATTAGGACATAATTTGTCCTGAAAAATCTGACTAAATTCTCCCTCCCTCCCTCTCTCTCTCTCTGGCAGACCTGTATCTGCAAGTGAAAGGCCCAAAGAGAAAACAGATGGCCCTTAAAGCGCTTTACAAAAATGGACAAAACAAGAAAAAATAAAAATGAAATGACTAGATCATTAGATGATCCTCCTCCTGTCTCTCTCTCTCTCTTTCTCTGGCAGACCTGTATCTGAAAGGCCCAAAGAGAGAACAGATAACAGCATTTGACCAGTTGATGGCCTTGGTCGTTTTTTCGTAGGCATGGTGAACCGCTGTCAATTGAAAGTTTGCGTGATACAAACGGGAAAACCCAGCGCGGGACAAAAACGAGCACTCTGGTCACTCTGGTCAAAGCACTTCCACAGCCTCCTAGTTGAAACGTAAAAACGGCAGAGACATAGGGGGGGGAGACAACATAAAAAAGAACCCTCACTTAAAGGCTTTATTGATACAGTTACAGTCACCCCCCCCCCCCACCCCCCCAAAAAAACATCCACTTATGTCTGAGCCAACCGGGCTCCTCAGCGCACACCCCGCGCGAGCACTGCACTGACCACACTACAAAGCGAGATGGAGGCTCAGCCTCGATTGGGCCATGACTTTTGCTGTACCCATCTCCGCCACCCTCCCCCAACCTTGCTCGTGAAAACGGCGGAGATACAATCTGATGTGCAATCGCGAAAAGGAAATACCAGCGACAGAAATAACTGTTCCAAGCTGGCGCAAATTATACACAATGTCACTTTATTGTCAGTCCGAGCCAAAGCAAATGAAAACGGACATTTGACTTCTGTTTAGCTATATCAATAGGACATTTGTCCTGCTGCCGATAAACTTTATCAGACATTTTAAAAAACTATCCGTCTATGACCGATGACCGACGTGGATGTGAATCCCTGCACTAGCACTGAGTCTCTCCCTCTCTCTCTCCCTCTCTCACACACACACACATACACACACCCCCACACCCACACACACACGTGTATGTGCTCAAACATAAAAACAGTGCCTTACATCGGATTTGACATAGATTCCTCCAAGCTTTTGAATGTTTTTGCCAAGAAGTATTCTCTCCGACTCGGGCACTCCAGAGATAAGGAACACCCGATTATGCACACTACTGCGAGCAGTACGAGCACGTGGCATTGTCTATCAGCAACTGCAAAATACAGGAAATAATTCATTCAGATTCACATGCTTTGTACACGCTCCTTCAGAATTCCAAGTTCCCACCCCTCCATACATCAGAATGTCAGGGCTACTGCCCTTCTTTGTCTACTACATGTTCAGAGGTCTGCAGGGATCTGGCAAGACTTCGGCTCTAGACGTATGCACATGTGCGAATTCATTTTGTAATTCCGATAGGCTGTATCAGCTGAGGGCTGTTGTTGAAGCCTTTATAAATTCAATACAGGCCTTCAGAATTTCCAAATTTCTGCCTTTCCACATGCAAGGTTTTGGGACACCTGCCCTCTTTGCCTCTAGTAAGCGTTCAGAGGTTTAACAAGACTTGGGGGTCTCAACACATGCACACTTGTAACGAAGGCCCGCATTATTCTGCTTGGTTCAGTGAACCCACCTCTATACCAGTGCCCATGGAAGAAGGACACACGTGCTTAGCACTCCCTTTGTGAATACATAGTGTGAAGTACACCATCTTCAGTCACTGCTTAAAGACATACATAACTTAAAGACTTCCATAGTTAAAAGGGTACGTAGTATAGCTATGCCCTCCTGTGTTTGCGATGAACATAAAAATCTGAAACAGCATCATCTGTCATATATCGGTAATCAGTCTCTTAACATGAGAGGCTAGTTGAGGGATGGGGAGAGAATGGAAGCTCTATGCAGAGGGAGAAGGGTCACTTATAAATCGTTAGTTGTGATCTTGGCTTGGTTCCGCCCCAGTACACTACTACTAGTACTAGTACTACGTACTATACATGTTCAGAACGCTTTGTGAACTTGCAACTAGTGCAGGGGATCGAGCACTCATAGTGAATGCGTACATTTGGTACAGCCGGGATGTCCTAGGAAGCTCTGTTGCAAGCTGAACTGAAAATCAAACGATCTATTACACCAGAGACATAGATAAGATTATCTATGTCTCTGATTACACTTACCCTGCTCAACTATTCCCGCATTCCCGCCATCTTGACAAGAGGTTTTTTGATTGGTTGGTGCCATTTCTCGCCAGTCAGCCAGGCACCCGAACCAGTTGGCCTCAGTGCGTGCGGCAAGCAAAAACGCACAGATGTTGTATACTTCCACTATCTTCATTTATCAAAAGGTTAAGTCTTTTTTGCTTCTGCTTTATTGTTTGGAAGTATGCCAGTAATGCCTGCTGCACTGATTAAAGCGAAATAAGTACGTTGATACGCTTTTGCCCGGAACGTACGCCGATTTCAGGAATGACGTTCGGGGGACCGCGACCGCGGCTGAAATATGAAAGTAGTGCACATTTTTCAAAAACATCTTAGAACCCCAAAATATCACAAATTAAAACTTTCCACCGTGGCGATTATTTCTTAAAATTTAGAAACGTTCGGTCTGACCAGATAGTCTGGTTTACACGGCAGAAACACTGGACAAGCATTTCAGCACCGTCACACACACTGACACACTGCACGCACACACACCGGCACACACACACACACACACACACACACACACTGACACACACACACACACCGCACACACTGGTGGCACACACACACACACACATGCACACCGCCGGCCGTCACAGTGCTGACACACACTGGCACCGGCACACCGGCGCACGCACTGACGCGCGCACACCCTATGCACACACACACACACACACACACCGTGGCACACATCAGTGCACGGCGCACGGCCGGCACGCACACACACACACGGCCACTGATCGACTGAGTAGGCTGACACACGCGGCTGACATCAAAGTTGACTGACTCAGTCAGTGACTCCACCGCTTGCGTTTTTCAGTCACTGAGGTGGCCGACGGAGTCTGTCGGTGTCAATACTAGCCCTGTGTACTGAGGAAACGCCGGGTCCCCATCAGTGTATTTTGTGTCACTGACTGTGTCACTGACTACTGCCGACACCGGCCAGGCCCGGCTCAGTCAACATCACTGACATCCATCGATTACTCAGTAACCCCTCTAACCGGCATCGTCCATCGCAAGCCGGAAGAACTGAAAAACTGACTGAACACCGAGTATGACTTGTCATAGGTGACAAAATCGCTTTGAAACGCCGGCAGCAGTTTTGAGTCGCCACGGCGAAGCCCGGCGGCCGGTGCCCCGGCGGCCGCCGGAGAGTTTCACTGATCAGCCGGTCAGTCACGAAAAAGTAACGACCTGCTCAGTGATCAGTCTGCACATTTTATCGCGGCCAAAAAAAAACCCATGGATTTTTCACGAGTTTTGCCATCAACCGCTGACCATAAGGACCCGCGAAATGTACCCTGTGGATCGCAAACGCGTATCAGCACGCACCCGCTCGTTTTTGTGTAGTTTGTGGTTTCTAGTCACTTCTTATTCGGTTCCTGTTTTGTACCAAGCCATTCCCAAAGCGTCCATAAAAAGAGAAGAAAACAGTGTTAACTTTAGGCACAATCATGGCGGCCCACATGGACCGCATCGTGATGCCTGGTGATAAAATATGCGATTTAAAAGAATCTGAAGCTACTAGAAAGACAATCTTGGGCCCAGGGCTTAGAACAGAGGGTGACTGTGTGTATGCTTGTAAACCAGGTGTCTTGAAATTCCGTGAACCCAATGTTTATTGGATTGATACTCATCAGAAACGGGTAAGATGTGAAAAAAAGAAAAGAAAAAAGTTGGCATTACACCTGTACTTCTTTTTGTTTCCGTCGTTTTTGTAATATGCTTCACCTGGAAGATTGTTGCTTTCAGTACGTTCCAGTCAAAGGAGAGCATGTCATCGGCATAGTCACACAAAAAGCTGGGGACATATTCCGTGTGGATATCGGGGGCAGTGTCCAGGCCAGCCTCTCATTTTTGTCATTCGAGGGATCCACAAAGCGCAACCGTCCAGATGTAAAGGTACTGTTTCAAGCATTTCTATTTTAGAGAAAGTTTTTTTCTGCTCGTTTGCCAGTGGTATGTTGAGCAGAGAGCATTATACTATGCTGAGAGGGTCCACTTTGAGTGTGCGTTGTACAAATTTGCGAGGCCTGTGTTTTCAGCACTGTGAAGCTTGTGTGGGGACCAGGTGTAAACAGTACACAGTACAGCACAAACACGTCATTATCCGCGTATGGACACTGTCTTCAGAATACATGTATATATGTGAAAATGCACACAAGAGAGCAAGACAAATTATGTAAATATATGAAATCTACATTGATGTATGATAAGTTAATTTTTATAAGATCCTTTTTTTTGTTTGTCTGTTTGCAATCTGTGACCTACATGAAGTATATCAGCGCTGGTGCACTAGGCAGCTTGGGCAACCAGTTGAGCAACAAAAGATAACAAGTAGATATCCCGCTATCGGTGTGGGTGTGTACGTGGGGGGGGGGGGGGGGGGTTGTAAGCTACCAGGTAACTTGAAACAGTTTTTGACTTTAGGTGTGCAGTAAACTTTTTAATCAATGTGTCATCAACACATCGCAAGCCATTACTCACCAACTGACATTCTATATAATTATGCTGACAATGCAGGCTGTACATGTTTTCAATTGTTGTTTGTTTGGGGTTTTTTGTTGTTGTTTTTTAATGCACCAAATTATGTAGAATATTAGTGCATCTGCATTTTTATGTTTTCGTACTAATTTCACAACTTGTTATTTGCAGGTTGGGGACATGTTGTACTGCCGACTGCTGGTAGCCAACAAGGACATGGAGCCAGAAGTTGTGTGTATCGATGGTCAGGGTCGGAGCAGTGGGATGGGTGTTGTCAGGAACGGCGGCTTTCTCTTCAAGGTCTCGCTGAATCTTGTCAAAAAGTAAGTCATCCGCTGATCCCTCATGCAGGGCTATATTTAAAAATTAGTATGTGCACCAATCCTCATGAAGTGTGAGACAATGCATAAAATTTACACTTGAGAAATTACTTTTTTACAGTTTGCAACTTTTTTACTGTTTGTTCAAACAGGATCCTTAGTTCTTCATGCATCCTGATGAAAACACTTGGCCAGAAGTTACCGTTTGAGGTGGTCGTCGGCTTGAATGGGCGAGTGTGGGTCAAAGGGCGTTCCAACAAGGAAACCATTGCTCTGGCAAATGCCATCTGTGCTTCAGAACACATGACTAATGAACAGATCAAAGTGATGTGTCAAAGACTAGCAGATGCTGTGGCTGGATTTACGTGAGATTGGTTGTGTGTTTGTGTGACTGTGTGGACGTGTATGCATGTTTATGAGAGAGATTGATAAATGTGTACTACACAGAAAAGGTGTTTCAGACACTGCCTTCCTTCAAAGGGATCCAGAGTACCAAGCAAAGGAAGACTATTATAACATGGGGGGGGGGGGGGGGGGTTTAGCACACTCCATCTTTTCATATATGCTCCATCTTCTGTGATGATAGATCACTTTTGTAAAGGTTAATATTTGCCAGTGGCATCCATTGGGGAACAGGCTTGCTGTTTATGTAAAGAGAGTGTTTCACGCAGATTTCTGGATCTGTCAGTCAATTTGAGTGTAGCAAAATCTCATTTGCAATTTTTGTTTTTCACCTTGTCATTTGCACAATACAATGAAAATAAATGAATAAACAGGATGATGTGTGGAAGATCTTTATTCTTCCCTATAGTATTTCAACACATGCAGTGAAGCACATAATCCTTTCATCTTTGTCTCTAGGCACGCAGAAACTTCTGTCTCTCTCTCTCTCATGCAGAAACCTCTCTCTAGAGCTCTCTCTCTCATTCTCTTGCACAAACACACACACACAGCAATAAAATATCGATGCTCATGTCTACACTCCGCCAAACCATTTGCAATTGCAACCCTTACCAATACAGTCTGCACAGCACCCCAAATCCATTCAACCCAAATAATTTGTATTTAATGATTTTTTTTCCTGCAGAGTATAATACTGGCCCCCGCCCCAAAGAAAAAGTGGGTTTATAAAAATGGAGATCATGAGTGCACCAGTCTGACAAGTAGTATCCACTGCTGTGCCTCTGCGAGTTCAGTTACCAGACAAAATTTACTCACAATCGTTGTGACTTAGTGCACCACCATACTTTAGTCCTTGTAATTTTGTATCACAACTACCCACGCAAAAGGAGAGACCAATATGGTCAAAGGTGTACTGGTATGGAAGCCATTTTGTGAGAAGAAAATATAAAAAAACATGGTGGGTGGGGACTTTACAAGAGACTTCTTTCCAGGTTCCTACTTCAGTATTCACTCCTGGATATATATAAGGAGATGCAAGAGCATGATGAAGTAAGAATTCGCAGAACACCTGCCCATTCTTTTTTCTCTAAAGTTTCTTTCTTTTTCTTTTTTTTTACAAATTTTTAACAGCTTTGCTAGTCTCAGTAAATGAACATGTACATGTATTGTATATTTCAGACTTATTTCCAGCAATATTTTTGTCTCGTGCAGCTGTCCATCAAACACTTTCCTCAAACTGACTTTCTGGGTTTGAAGCGCTGACTCTGTACTTATATGCCAACAAATCAAATCAAAATTCATTTAAATGTAACTGCTAATGTATGAAAAAAAAAAAAAAAAACCCAAAAAAAAACAAAACAAAAAAAAAAACCCGAACAATAACAAACAAACAAAATAACACCACTACTGAAATGTCTGTACAATACAGGTTATTATATTTACATCATGCAGTGACTGTGGACACATGAAAGAAGCCTGAGATTTCAACCCACTCAAACACAAAAACCAAACAAACAAAAACCTGACAAATACAAACTTGGATGCTGACATGCCCTGTCAAACAGTATTTTTCAAATACTGACTGAAACGTAACCAGACCTATACACTTACCTCTTCCGCTCTCTCAGTCTCTCACACATGTGCACACACAATCATTCTTGACAAATGCTCTGATAAAACGCAATATCACAATGGTTATGTATGGCTAGTGCTCTACATACACAGTTTTCCTGAAAAAAAAACCCAACAAACCTATACATGTACATGCATCAGTACTCTCAGGTATTCAATAAAGAGATGGGGGGGGGGGGGGGGGGGATTTTCCATAGTTTTTCTGCTTCATATTCTGGGGTCTGTGCATACCCTGATAGTGATAGCTGGAAACTTGTCCTTGCACGAAATTGCCACAAAATAGGCACAATAGTCGGAACCTGTGTTATACATTGAAGCTTTCCCCACATCCACATGTGCCTTTAATGTTTGGGTTGTTGAAAACAAATTCTGCAGCAAGCTTTGACTCGACATAGTCCATCTCTGTCCCAAGCAGTGTCAACTGTGCCTTTGAGTCGATGTACACCTTGACACCTGTACAACAAGATTGAAGAAGTGTGTTCTTTCTTCTTCCTTTTTTCTTTTTTTAAGGCAACATTCTAACCAAGCTCCAATCAACATAACCCTTTCAGAAAATATTCCAGTCAGCACTTGCAGTCTTTCAAGTCTAGCAAAGGCTTTCTGTTTGCACACCAACACCTTCCCTCTGTGACACAAAAACCGTGAATTTACAAATGAAATCCTGTAAAATAAGCTTAGCACTGAAGATCTCATATTATTTATGAGGGGCCATCACCGGGGTCTAATGCCACCTTTTTTTTTTTTATATCATCAATTATGATAGGAGGATTAAATCTGCAAGATATAACAGTGCCTTACATTCTTCAATGTGCAGGGATGTCGTTTGGGGTCGGATCTCGGCTAAAAGCCGAATTTGTTTTGAAAAAGCCGATAATCTATCTGTTATGTCGGCTGGCCGAGCCGAAGTTTTCACGAGTGAATCGGCTCGATTATGTCAGTTTCTGCAATATTCCTGTGCTGGCTGGACTAATTTCCAAGAAAACGCAACTTTCAGTGAGGATTAGAGGAATATCTGATACTTTCTTTATCATAGTTTGTGGATCATTAATTAAACTACGTGAAATCACAAAGAGTGGTACTCATTTATGACAATTTCAAAGTGAACAGTGCCTGAGGAAGACAAAACAAAAGCAATGGATGAACTGACAAATGAACGAAAGAATTAACTGTCTTTTTTTTTCAGCCTATCACCATGCCACATTTTCCAGTTTGGACTGTGACAGTGCAGTGGTTATCTTGCCTTGAATCACTCACTCACATTTTTTGTTCAAGTTTTATTTACTAACAATTTGTTTCACTTTCAGTCTTTTTGTTTCACTCCAAAGACTTGGGAGGGCGTAGAGGAATATCTGATACTTTCTTTATCATAGTTTGTGGATCATTAATTAAACTACGTGAAATCACAAAGAGTGGTACTCATTTAAGGATATGTATCTACAGAACATATTTAATTCATGGAGGTGGAGGGAGCACGTAACAGCACCGAATCTAGTCAAAAAACTTGTGAAACTGCTTCGGCAGAGAGAGCCGAAACTTTCTGTAAAAAGCCGAAACTTTCATGGCTGTTTCGGCTAAATCGCCGAAGAAAAAATCCTGGCAACATCACTGATGTGAACTGTTAATCTTAAAAAGCGCTTCAGAAAGGAAGCAAGCACCCACTTACCATCCTGTACAACCTCTTCATCAAACTTCCCCTTTTCCTGTGCATACTCCAGGGTATAGGTGAGACCGTTACATCCTCGGGTTTTGACTCCAATCTTTACTCCGGCCTAGAATACACGATGTGATCGTATGTTTTTCATAGTACCAAATTTAAAATCATACTTAGTGAACACATCTGTGCTGTAAGATCAATTACTTCTTTTGATATTTAGAATACATACACTTCTACTGAAAAACAACAATTGCTACAAGTCAGGATCCATTTATAAGGAAATCTCTAGGCTAGTAACAAAAGACAGAGAATGGAAACAGACAACTTCAGTTTCTTGTAAAACTTTATTCCAACCTTCATGATAATTCGTTTTCAAGACATGTGCTTTTGTACCACTTACATTGATACAGCTTACCATATCTGGCTTCTCACTCATCAGCGATTTCAGTTTCTTGACAGCACTCTGTGTCTGCAACGTGTAAGATTCAAAGATTTTATTCCTTTCTCCCCATTTGGGGTATGGAGGAATGTGAAGTAATGCATCATGCATGATTCTTATATGTACAGAATCATTAATGGCAAAAACACGTGTAGGATGGAAGAAATCACAACAGTCCAACCTGCACATCATATATTACAAAAGAACAAACATAAACAATAGTGCACGTGTGTAAGGTGAAACATGCCAACATAGTTACACACATATCTACAGGACATACCAGATGATTTTGTTATTTCTAATGAATTTTGCCAGACTTAGCAATGTTTTCTTTGGTAGTTCTAGTGACAGAAATTAAAAGATGAAATTGGTCTGCAAAATGTGGATGATATAACATGTTGCCTTTCAGCTTGAAATCTTGGGCATTCCATGACAAAATCTGACAAGTGACATATCACATCTAGAGCAGAGTCTGTTCTCTTTGGGTGTGCCATTTCGCCTACCAAGTTCAATAGCTAATTTATGATTGCTACACCAGAATTTCATCAGAGAAATAGCATAAATGTCTGGAAGGCCTGAAATGTAAAGGTTTGTGTTTCCCAGACACAGTCATTGCCGCTTTCCATAAGAATGTCTTTTATTCTACTCAGCCACTGAGAGCTTAAACGCGATTCCTTATGGAGTTGAAACAATACTCTATCGACACATTTTTGCCACACACACAGTGTCAAAGGGTTATTACTTATCAGTTATGTATCCATTGTTACCTCTCTTCTGCTCAGCTGTCGAGTTCGCAACATGGAATAATTAAAGGTTTGACTTTTAACAATTTATTTTTAAGAAACGTAAAACTCCTTAGACTTTTTAATTCAAGGTAAAGTTTTAAGGTATCAGTTATGAGAACAGAGAAACGCTATGAAGGTCGAATTACAGCAGCGCAATACAGCATGCAAATCTGAATTTTACGATGACCAAATCTTCATACAAAGACAGCTATACGTATAGGAGGTACCATCTTATTACAAAAGACATACCAGTACGAGCGGGGCTCTCTGTGGTGTCAACGTTTTCTTCGAAACAGCCCTCACGGTGGCTCGCCCGATGGCCCGAGCAGCCATTTTCGATTCGTTTCGTAAATCGGCCTTCACCTTCAAGAACACTTACGGACGGACGTTTCCGGTAAATGATCTCAAGCGAACCAGGGTTAACCACAGGATTATCTTGGTGAGTTAAACAGGGGCGTTTGTAAAAACCGAAAAAAGTAGGATAGTAAGTCTATTTTTAATTTGTAACAACTGTAATATTTTTCTCTTTATTTGTGTTTTGTTTGGAAAGATTCTTCTGAAGACGAGCTTCAAGTTCTCCACCGGAAGTACCGGTAGCAGCCGACATTTCACAAGCAAGGCGACAGAAGTCTTGCCACGATTTCTTTTCCTCCATTAGAATTGCACGCTGCAGTTTGCAAGTATTTTGTCCAGGATGGCTGCAGCAGGTGTAATTCTGATAGACGGCGGAGCCCTTGAAGGGGTATGCCTGACGTTTCGTGAGATGGATATGATTATCTTGTTGGTTTTTCTTTCCAGCCTTCTCTTTTTTTTTTCTTTTTTTTTTTGTAGACTTTCAGTTTCATGTGCACAGCCAAGGTGTCGCAGTCACAACACTTGTATACCAGGTAGATGTGTTGGTGTCAACGGTAAGACCTTTCAGATCTGCGATAGGTGTTGGTGCATACACATCAGACGTAGTTTAACGACACATTTGTCTGCAGACAGTAGCCTTATTCATTAACATACACGTCAATAGTGCCACCCGCCTATAATCATAGTATGTGTAAGTTCTGTAATTCTTTCTCTTTTCAGGGAGGACAAATTTTGCGAAATGCAGCAGCCTTATCCTGTCTTTTGGGTCAGCCAATCACAGTAAACAATATTCGTGCTGGAAGAAGTAATCCAGGTCTCAGGTGAGCAGTGTGTGTGTGTGTGTGTCCATGCTGATGAGTTTATGATATTCAGCAGCCCAGCATGAACAGGAAATATGCTTTTATGAAATGCATTCACCCATATGATATTGTGTCTTGGATCCTGTTCAGTTAACGTTTAATTTCAAGTAGAAATACACAGTTATTATTTATAAAATTAAACAAATTAACTGATCAGTTTTTCTGTCTCACACAAAAGTGCTTTGAAATATAAATAAGACATCAGAATCTATTTAGATCTGCAACTAAATTTGTAAACTGAAATTAGCTGTCTCCAGCTGTAGGTGTCCTAATTGTGTGATGGTAGTGGTGGTTTTTAACATGATCACAGACCACAACACCTGACAGGCCTGCAGCTGATCTCACAGCTGTGTGGTGGTAAACTGAGCGGGGTGAATGTCGGGTCAACAGAAATCACGTTTCATCCTGGTCCCATCAAGGCAGGCAGCTACACAGCTGACACAAAAACTGCTGGGTGAGTTTGAATAGACTTATAGAGTGTGTGTGTGTGTGTGTGTGTGTGTGTGTGTGTGTGTGTGTGTGTGTGTGTGTGTGTGTGATTCTTTGTATGCGGGATTGCTCATGTCATTTGCATTGGTACTTGTGCACTATACTTTACAGTTGACACTGTTTTGTCCAGTGAAAGTTTTATGTACAGTCCTGGCTAAATCTTCACAGAGTGCTTTATTAGAGTGGTAGATGGGGGATGAGGGAAAGCATACCAAGCACAATCACACTATAATCCTTTAGTACATGATACCTGTGGCAGGAGCGTGTGTTTGATGCTGCAGCTGTCGCTTCCATGTGGTGCGTTCTCTGCTGGCCCAGTCACTGTCACATTTCATGGTGGCACTGATACTGACATGGCACCGCCCATAGACCATTATCGCTTTGTGAGTGCTGCTGTTAGAGTTGCAGAATTTAGAATAGGGATGCCATGGTCCACTTGAATGCACATGCAACCCTTCTGAGGATTTTCATGTTGTAGGGTTTTTTGGTTGTTGTTGTTTTTTAAAGAAAATTTTAAGTCCGTGTTCTGTTTAAATTAAACACAGACTTGTGATTCATCTGCCAGGAGTATATGTTTGCTGATGCAGGCAGCACTGCCGTGTCTGCTGTTTGCGAATGAGCGGACACAGCTGTCTTTGCGTGGTGGCACAAACGCTGAAATGGCCCCACAAGTTGACTACACCATGATGGTGAGTAAAGGTGGTGCTGCAAAAATATTCAGAACTGTCACTTCTTGTCAGATCTGGTGTTTGATGCAAGGTACCAGGTACTTAAGCGGTCCAGCAGTTGTCACTAATCATTCAGGTTGTATGGGTCTCTTCTTTTTTTTCCGCTTATCATAGATGCCACTGACTGCAAAATGTGGATTTAAGTTAAAATGCTCACACGCATACATGCAAAATCCTTTAGAAGGGTTGCATTGCATTTGAATTTGTTTATATAACAGTTGTATACAGTCTCTGTTGTAAATGAAAACTGGATGCAGGTATTTGTATGATAAATTCAGTTATAATAGTTAAAATTTTAGACAGTAATTGCTGACAGATGTTTGTAATATTGGTGACACATTTGGGGGTGTGGGGGGAAGGGGGGGGGGCTGAACTTTGCCATCATCTTTCTAAAAGAGTGTGAGAAGTCCCACTTTGTGGGAAAAAATTGGACAGCATATTCCCATTATTGATAGTATGAAAAGTTACACATGCCCGGTACATGAACATAGCACTTTTCACATTTGTAGGTGTTCCAGCCCATTGCAGAGAAGTTTGGCATGAAATTTGAGTGCAGTGTAAAGAGAAGGTAAGCTGAAATACATGTGTTGGTGTGCAACTTTGCATGTTGAGATGGCTGCTGCACCACTCTTTCCGTGTTCTTTAACATGCTGATGTCATGAAAGTAATGTATTCACAGGTTCAGTTATCAAGCTTTAAATTTCTTTATGATCTTGTATCTTGTTTGAGTGTGTGTGTGTGTGTGTGTGTGTGTGTGTGTATCTGTGTATGTGCGCTGTGTTGTGTTGTGTTGATTTTTAATTTAATTTTTTTTTTATGTGTCTCTTCTCCACAGAGGTTATTACCCCAAGGGTGGTGGTGAGGTAGTTACTACGTCCCATCCTGTCAAGTCACTGACAGCTGTAGAACTGATAGACCGTGGAAACGTCACCAACATATTTGGAAGGGCATTTGTGGCGGGCGTTTTGCCTATCAAGGTACCATACAGCTGTGTTTTTTTGAAACCTTGACATATCTTCTGTTCTTCATGTGCAAAAGCATGCGTGCCTATGTCACAAGTGACTGCACATTTCAAGAAGAAAGAGAGAGAAAAAATCGAAACGTTCGTTTCTGAACCCCACAATTTTTCAGGACAGTTAATGGTTTTCCAGATGTAACTCTAACACAAACTGAATTTCATACTTTTTCCTTCTTTTTTTTTCCAACTAAAGTGAAAATGTTGAACTAATTTTGATAAATAAAATATTGAACCAGTTGTTACAGGAAAAATATCAGGAGAAAGCTTATCTGGTGTGCAGGGCATAGCCATATCTTTTTCTTTTCATTTGCCATAATATGCAGCAAAGCTTGGCAAACTGTGTCCAGATTAAAAATCAGAAATGTCAAGTTTATGTGAGGTTTCTCTACTAGGGGCATTATTGAAAAGGTGTTTGTGTGTGTGTATTTGGATTGCGGCAAGTGTGCTAAAGACTTTATCATTTTCCACTTGACCCAGTCTTCAGTGCGTCATATAGATTTACAGCATGCTTATTCGACAGCCAATTTGTCAGTATCGCCATCTTTTTACTGCATGGCTTCATCTGTTTATTAAATAGGTGGCACACACAATGGCCCAGAGTGCAGAGAGACTGCTCAGAGTGGGTAATGCAGGCTTGGCAATCAAGATTGAGGCACTCAAAGAACCAGAGCAGAGTGCTGTTGGGACCGGCACTGGCATTATGTAAGATTCATCAGCATTGACTCATGGCTGATCCCCCCCCCCCCCTCCAATTCCTACCTCACCCCTCCCTATTTAGAAGTGCATATACAGTTTAGTTTAGTTCTCTGTGCTCTGCCCATCTCTCAGAAGTATCCCTGTCGTACAGTACAGTGTATTTTTACTTGTTCATGATATTTTGTTTGTGCTGCTTAAAAAAAAAAAAAAAAAAAAGTATTTAGTATCTGTCTTAGAATCAGTCTGTAGAAATAGAATAGGCATTGCTGCCTGTAGCTCACTAAACAAACGGATCTGTACGGATCCAAATACGGATCTATTTTTTAAGTTTTTAAAGTACATGTATAGGTGGACATCTCACACTTGAAGCTGGCTGTACGGTATACATTTTTTTTTAAATTGTTTTTAAGGTATTCTAATTTTACTGTGTATGTTCCAGACTTGTGGCAGAGACAAGTACAGGCTGTCTTCTGGCTGGGTCAGCACTTGGCAAGAAAGGCGAGTACATGTACTAGTAACTACACTTCAGTTATGGGTACCATTGTTTATTGCACTCCCTGTTGAAGCTTTCCAGTTCAGTTGTTTAACTCAGAGTTTAACATATACAGAAATAAAGAAATGTGTTTAGAAGTTGCAACACATTCAGTGGTTCATAACTGTCTGTATCACAGAGAACACACAATACATTATTCAATTTATTGACCACATGAGAAGTTGCCTACCGGTATTTCAGACCTGTCACTTACCCTCCCCCCCCCCCCTCCCCCCCCCCCCCCAAAAAAAAAAAAAAACAACAAAAAAACTCGCAGCCACCATGATTGATTTTTCATTGATTTCATAACTCATAACTGTTTTGAGATGTTTTTTAATTGCAAAATATCTTGCATGTCATGGACTGATTAGGTCTAGCACCATATTTGAGTTTGGCACTTTCAAACTGAGTTGGGTTACATCTTTTAGCTCATCACAGTCACATAAACTCGACATGTACCCTTTCATAAAAGGACATAAAATGTGAATGTACATGTACACATGTATCTTCTTGTGTGGTATGTGAATAGATTTACATGTTCTTGACGTATTTGATGCCCACAGCTATTGTTGGATAAAATGAGAGTTGCAAGAAGTTGGTTGGACATCTTATCTTTGGTACTGATGGTCACACCTGCAAGCTGTGCAGCACGTTTGACAAACAGCAATGTCATCTCAGCATATTGTTTCCCTTCGTTCAGGTGTACCAGCAGAAAAGGTGGGAGCTGATGCAGCACAGATGTTGATAGACAATATGAAACATGGTGGATGTGTTGACGAATATCTACAGGATCAGGTGAGATATGATTACTTGTATTTCATGTACACGTAGTTGTGTTAGGATGACAAGGGTTCTGTGGTGGCCTGCTTGCTAAACAGAGCTGGGAACAGCACATTCAAGCCAGGCTATGATTATGCCATGTTTGAACCTCTGCAGTCTATGTTGTTATTCAGAATATGGTTGACATAAGCAGGACTAGTGGATGCAATAATTATATTATGTACTTTGTTTGAATACTTTACACTCATTGTTTACTTAGCAATTTAACACATAACATACCGCACAAAGCTGGGAACAGCACATTCAAGCCAGGCTATGATTATGCCATGTTTGAACCTCTGCAGTCTGTGTTGTTATTCAGAATATGGTTGACATAAGCAGGACTAGTGGATGCAATAATTATATTATGTACATGTACTTTGTTTGAATACTTTACACTCATTGTTTATTTAGCAATTTAACACATAACGTACCGCACAAGGGGATTCCCTGGTTTCTGGTTTTCTTCCCACCACCTCTTTCTTCTTTTGTCAAGTCAAGTCAAGCAGAAGCTGTAAGTTTACTGAGCTTCCAGTTTTCTGTTCATGGGTTTACTTTGGGAGTAGAATATCTACTTGGTACGAACTGGGATAAACATGTGTATAGACATATGCATACACACAGTCTGTTGTTGTTGCAGCTGATTCTGTTGATGGCACTCGCTCGTGGCAAGTCGAGGGTGTTATGTGGACCCATCACACTTCATACAGAGACAGCGATACATGTAGCCAAGCTGCTCACTCAGGTGAGTGAAAATGCTGTTCTTTATATGCTCCTGTACATTGAAAAGCAGTGTGTCCCTTCTACATTTTCTAGAATGCCCATATTGAAAAATAATTGAATCAATGAGTGCAGAGAGTGGTTGTGTACAAGAATATGTAGATGGATAGATATACACACGCTAAAACACAGCTTTGGGGTCTTGCGATATGCTGTCAAAATTGCCCACCCCCCCCCCCCCAAAAAAAAAAAGAGAGAGAGGTAGAAAGTTACACCACAAAATACCGTGAACTTCAGATTCTGTCTCCAGTAATTTTTTTTTTCTTTCATTTTCCAGGCTAAGTTCAACAGAGAGAAGCTGTCAGACATGTCAAATATCATTGAATGTGAAGGTATAGGGCTGGAAAACACCCAAGTATGATGGAAGAATTGAAACTGCTTCCTGTTAGTCACAGTCAATTGACAGTTAAAGAGTCTTGGACTTGCGGCCGAGAATGGGCACTTCTTTAATGCCTGCCACAACCATCCGCATTCGAAGCTTGCAACATGTCCAGTGCATCGTGAGTTCTTCTTTTCAGTCTGCCCTGCATGTGCTGTGAGACTGACTGTGAATGTTAAAACTGGCTTTTGAGACAGCAGTGCTGCTGTCTTGTGAAGAGATGCCATGGCTTTCAGGTTTGCACAGGGTAGTTATTTGTAGGAACTTCAGCGTTTTGGTGTGACAGTGAAGAGTATACCTGGCTTCTTGTTTTTGGCTCCCTTGTGTAACAATGGGAGTCTATGTTTTAACCCTCCGTCGTCTGTCTGTCTGTCTGTGTGTGTGTGTGTGTGTGTGTGTGTGTGTGTGTGTCCAGAAAACTTTAACGTTGTCATTTTCTCAGAATCTACAAACAGCAGGGACACCAAACTTGGCATGCTGATAGACAACCGCAAGACCTTTCAAAACATATCATTTTGAATGACCTTGACTCAAGGTCAAGGTCACTAAAGCTCTCTGTTTGAAAATTTTACATTGGCATTTTCTCGTAATCTACAAACACCAGAGGTTTTAGACTTTGTATGATGATAGACATCCATAAGAACTTTACAGATATACATGTGTTCAGTGGCCTTGTGTCAAGGTCAAGGCCGTACAAGCTATTTTTGTGAAACCTTAACATTGGCATTTTCTCAGAAACAACAAACAGCAGAGGTGCCAAACCTGGCGTGCTGATAGACAGTGATAAGACCTATGCACACATACCATCTTAAATGACCTTGACTCAAGGTCAAGGTCATTAAAACAGTCTGTTGGGAAATTTTACATTTGCATTTTCTCAGAATCTAGAAGGATCAGAAGCCTCAAACTATGTGTGATGATTGTCATTGGCAGCACTTTTACAGACATACCTGTGTTCAGTGACTTTTAGTCAAGGTCAAGGCCATGCAAGCCTTTTTTTTGGAAACTTTAACCTTGGCATTTTGTCCATAACAACAAACAGTAGTGGCACCAAACGAGGCATGATGATAGACAGCAATGAGACCTACCTTTCTGAATGACCTTGACTGAAGGTCAAGGTCATTAAAGCTGTCTGTTATGAATTTTAACATTACTGTTTTCGGGGGAACTACAAATACTAGAGGCATCGAACTTGGCATGATAATAGACATTGATGAGATCTCATTTGAATGACCTTGACCAAAGGTCAAGGCCATACAAACTGTTTCGGGGAAAATTGTAATATTGCCAAGGACTCAGAGCGCCAGAGACACTTTACTTGGCATGATAATGGATAGTAATAAGAGCTTTACATACATACTCTTGTGAATGACCTTGACCTGTGTCACAAGGGAGCCGTGGAGGCTTCTGCCTTTCTAGTTTCACACGACACAGACTTTTGTCTGATTGTGTGATCATTGTGCTTTGCGAAGGTAAAAGAGAACATGAGGTTGCATGTCTAAAGTAAGCTTTGCATACTTCACTTGTTGTTTGAAACAACTCAGGCTCCCTTTCATGCTCCACCTACAACGTGGAAAAGGAAACGGAGAGGCGTCCATGATCATGCAGAATTGTGCTGAAGATCAGCCCCCTGACAACATCACAATTCATGTAGTAGGTCACCATAGCAAGTTCTTTTTTATGATGCATATCTTGTTTAGGAGACTAAGGACCACTAAAAATATGGCCCCAAGATTGTGATGTATCTGGACAATCTTGGTGCCATATTTTTTAGTTCCATTGTACATTAATTGTACATGACAATTATAATAAATGATCATGTCCCAGTGCTGCACTCAAGCAAACGTCAGCTGCCCTCTGACTGGTAGATGCATGAAAACTGAAATTTGAAGGTTGTCACTTACCCTGACCCACTTACCTTTCACAAGTGTTTAGATAAATTGGGAAGTATTCTGTACCACAGATGGCTTACATCATGTGCAGTTTTTAATTGAATTCAGGGATTTGGGATTGTTCTGCGTTTGAATCCCTGCTTTGAATACTTGTGCTGGCCTTTTTCTTGTTGCCCTATCTTTGATATCACCCATAAGCAGTGGAATTTGAGGTTACTCTCAACCCACCACCACTACTGTCAGCACCAACCCACCCTCTTAATTGCGTTCCATTTACTTTTAGGTGCCAGCTAAGATCAAGAAATGTCAGATCATATGGAGCTTGTTCTTGATCAGTTTATTAAAGTATTTCTGCTCATGTGGATTGAAAATGCTGTCGACAAGAAAAAAGTTCATTTGACATACATTCATCTGCAAACAATAAATTGTTCTTACAACAGCACTCACGTTTTCTGGGGGTTTGTGTGTGTGTGTGTGTGTGTGTGTGTGTGTGTGTGTGTGTGTTGTCATTTTTTGTTGGTCGGGGTTGATGCAGTTCAACATTTTTGAAAGCATTTTGGCCTCTGTGTGTGTGTGTCTGTGTGTGTGTGAGAATGAACTTTTTTTCGTCAGTCTCATTACACTTCATTTATTTTTTGTGACAGTTGCCCTGCAACTTTTAAAACACACACAAACTAATGCTCAAAGTGTCCAGTTCTCATTTTTGTGTGTCACTATGTGTCCTGTGTAAAGTTTATTCCTTAACGTATAAGTGTCCTCGTCTTAACGCAGCACAACAAAGCCATCCAGTTTCTTTAGCTTAGGCAACTTCGCAGCTGCAAAGTCACGCCACTTTTCCTCAGCTGTCAGCGTCTCCTCCAGTGGGTTTCCCACGAACACGAGTTCCTCCAGGCTGGCCATTTCGTTCAGTTTATCAAACTCTTTCGGATCCTTGACAAGGTTGTTAGACATAAAAAGAACCTGGAAGCATACAAGCCAGGTTACGGTTGTGTGAAGATAACATAGATTTGCAGAAAAAATCAGGCCCCGAGGCCTATATCCATTATCGGATCTTTTGATCAGGCTTAACACTACCTAGCTTTGAAAATACCCTTCATGATCTGTTGATCCTTGCCTTAGTTAAAATCACATTTTAAAAGTCAGCTTTCTGGAGTCGTGGTCCTGGTTTGAATAACACTGGAAATGTCACAGCTGAAGACGGCCGTTTGTTGCTAACTGGGCAATATCCGCTGAAAAAATCAAACTGCCTGCAATAACTCCTGGATGTTAAATTGTAAAGCATCTTTAATCCAGTCCACAAAATGTTGACTTTGGTCTCACAGCCTCGGATCTACTTAGTTATTATTTTGCCACATTTATCTTTCGTAGGACTTAGCATGACCCGTATGGTGCGTTAGAAGGCATGAGGTAAGACCTCGCCGTGTTCCAGTTTACACATGCGGAGAGACAAAAACCCTATCCAAGTATATCTGGAGTAAACTGCTACACACGTACCTTCTTTGCTATGAATGAATGTCGAGACAAACTTGCTTTTAAAAAAAATCAATATGACCTGCTGAATTTCATGCAGGCAACAGATATGATTACGCACCAGGATAGATCGCCCTGTACTCTACATACACTGTCTTGTACCCGCATTTGCTGCACGACTTCGACCTGGGACTCAGCAGATGCACGATTCTCACCTTGAGCTTCTTGAGTGCGCCGCAGCCCTTGGTTTTCTCGATAAAGTTGTATGAGATCCACAGTTCCTCCAGGACGTCGCCCACCGCCTCCAGCCCAGCGAAACTCTTGATGTTGTTCCGCCCAAGCGATAGGATCTGGGACATGTTAGCAACAAATACGCCGTGTTTGTTTCATGTGCTTTTTTGTTTTTGTTTGTTTGTTTTTGTTGTTGTTTAATCTGCTCCGTTGAAGCCCATTTTCATCTGCCTCGTTTGGTGAGACAGCCGACATACACGACTACCGTCAAAACTACCTGTAAATCCATGGCGCTTATACGTAGAATCTTTTCGCGGACGGCGGTAGACGGTTGCACCTCGCGGAAGCCCTCTATATAATACCTGAATTTTATGTTGTGAGGAGCCTTAGGCCTGTTCAACAACCAATAACTTCTCTGTGCTACATTCGTGAGCGTAGGGTTATAAGAAACACTACTCGACATGAGATCATGAACACTGTTGAGACCGCCCCTCGGCCAGTGCTTGGCGGCCTATGAAGGCGCTGACTTTTGGCACCAGAAAGTACTTTTTGAAATATTAGGGACCCTAGCGGTTGCGGTAATAGCTTAGACACCAGGTGTAGAAGACGGAGGGATGAGGCTCTTCTCGTACAAAACTGGACAAGTTACCTTCAGACTGCGAAGATTTGTGAGGTTTGCAATCTTGTCAATGTTGTTTGTTGACAAGCTGAGTTTTTGGCAATGGACGAGTTGTCCCAAAGTTCCGTCCATCTTCTCGATTGGAGGATTGAGGCCACACAGTTTGATAACTGGCGATTCCACGGCTTTCATGCCGTTCTTTTCCTCCCATTTTGCCAGCGCTTCTTTGATCGGAGTGCCTTTGCTCATCTTTGTCACGCAAGTCCCTATGAATGCTAAAACGCCTTGTTCTATTCTATCTGCAATGTTTACGTCACGTCGTGACGCTGCTTTGATGATGTCAAAATCTTACGATCTTATTAGTAGAGTTGCATCACTGATTCTGGTTTTGTCGTCACGTCAGTGTATGCAATGCAGACATACAGCACACGCACATTTGGCGCTGGTCAAGCGGGCACGGAATGCGGTTTACTAAACTGCATCCGGCACTGCCTGAAAGTGTACGCTGACACAAAGTGGACTTTAAAGTCTTACCAGAAGGCATGAGGAAAACTTTCCTTCACAAACACAGGTGTGCAATTGCTTTCTTGGTAAGCATAACTTTATCGTCCTTTGAACAGGTCACGGCAGACGACATTGATAAACTCACCAGAGTGCGATGTACACCCAAAAATCCACAGTTGTGCGAAAACCAGGGGTTCGGATACAGCGGTAAATGCGGCAAGTTACGAGTTTGTAAGTGCAGACCACGATACTTCGCGCAAGGTGACAAGTGCTTGATCGCTCAGCATATCGCGGACATTCCATGCAGACACGCGCCAACGGAATGCAATGGCAGCGCGCTGCTCGACACGGACACCTGCTACACACGTGCTAAGAAACAGGGTGAATGGTGTCGCTGCAAACGGGACAACGGCTCCGAGATGTTCGCTCAGGGCGTTAAGTGCGTCCGTGACGGACAACTCCCCAAACACACCACCTTCGCTTGTTCTTCCTTGCTGGACTGCGCCGATCACGAGGGTTTCGAAGCGCGCTGCGACGCTGCAGACCTCATCGACGTTTGTGAATGCAAGGATCACTTCACTTCGACCCTCGACGGACAGTGTGTGCAGCAGTCCTTAAGGTCCAGGGCTGCACGTGCGAGGTCAAACGATATGATTGCTGGTTGTGTGATGGCCACTACTGCTTTTCTCCTCAAGTGACCGAAGTCAGTTTTCCCCGCCATTCCACCCACTTGTTAACACCACCTTAGGCCAGCACCACACGTTTTTTTTTTTCCGTAGCATAAGTAGAGAGCAGCGTTCAGGTTGATTCAGCTTGATACTGAAAACATGACCAAAGACCTTGAACACGATCTTGGATGTTAATTTGTATGCCGGACCTAGAGACCTCCAATGCATAGATGACAAGAGTATCAGTGTGTCTTATGTGTTCAGTACGACTTGATTTCTTCCAGACAGATCTAAGAAAGAGCCAAACTACCCGCATCTGGCCCCTTGAGTCTTGGGCGAATTTTTAACGGTAACCATCGTCGACGCCTTCTTTAAACTTCGATGTGCCTTGCTTGCAGTGAATACAAATTTTCACTGGCAACCGAACACGAGAATCTTCCTGCGGATCCTGACAGCAGTAATCCGCTTTGTCATCCGTTTCCAACAGAAACGTAGACGTTTAAAACACACACACACACACACACACACACACACACACACACACACAAGGGTGGGGTGGGTTTGGGGGTTTAGCGTCTTTTTCCACCACATACACACAAACAAACAAAAACTGACAGAAACATATGTGTTAAATCAGTGGATTATAGCCTACGTGCAGCTGCTTTGGGACAAGTGCAAAACTCTGAACTATGGCAGGAATCGGGACCCGCATCGGAGAAAGTGCGAAGTATGAGCGCACAGGTACTTTTGCGAAATTGTGTACTTACTTCGTGGTCGTCTTTGCACCTTTGGGTCGCTCAGTCAACGTACTCACGCCACTTGCCAATGTGTGTGTGTGTGTGTGTGTGTGTGTGTGTGTGTGTGTGTTACAGGGCATGTCAATTTGTGGTTATTTTAAGCAAATGTAAGTCAAAAGCGGACACTGAATTTTTGCTTTGTCAGTCTGTGTCAATTAATAGGTCAGTGAAGGACACTGTAGCACGTACAGGGCGGCCCGGCCAAATGCCCGCTTACCTTTTTCTCGTGCGATAAGATATCTTGGTTTAATCTCGTTTGAGTTGTCAATTATATAAATGTAAAGTCCTGAATAGTTTCACCCGGCAACATGGGGAGTCTGAGCCTGACTGCTGTGGTGTGCTTGTGTTTCTTCAGGTTGGTGGTTTACTACGTTCATTCTAGATGCACATTTAGTCCACAGGCATGTATGAAAATGTAAATACAAATACATGTAAAATACCACCCAAACCCCTTGTGTGTGTGTGTGTGTGTGTGTGTGTGTGTGTGTGTCACTCTGTGTGTGTGTGTCACTCTGTGTGTGTGTGTGTGTGTGTGTGTGTGTGTGTGTCACTCTGTGTGTGTGTGTCACTCTGTGTGTGTGTGTGTGTGTGTGTGTGTGTGTGTGTGTGTGTGTGTCAGAGAGAGAGAGAGAGAATAAAAAAAAGTACTGGACAATGAGGACTGGCCGCAACACCCACGGGACCCATCTATGCAGTCGTTTTGTTGTTGTTGTTGTTGTTGTTGCTCTTGTTGATGTTGTTCCGACATGTGACAACGATTTCTTTCGCACGATCTTCGTTTGCATGGTCGGTCAGCAATCCAAGAAGCAGGATTGGTTTGCTGGAATTCTAAGTCTTGTGCTGAAATTCAGAAGCCTAAAGCTTAAATTCGGGTTCAGGGTAAACTTCTTTCAGTCACCCTAGCGTTTGTTTTGTTTTGTTTTGTTTTTGTCAGTTGAATACGTACAACAGACATACCACAGCGTATTTGAAAACTTTTCATCGAAAGCGCTTCATCTTTGCAACAGAATCAGTCACTGACTTGGGTCACAGTATAGCATCTGAGACTATTGTGGTGACCGGCTCTGGCAAGTTGTTCTAGAAGTGCACAGCATTTTGAGCAGACGAGTTTACTTGGTTTGCGACTGAGGACCAGCTAGACGGCGCTGAATTTAGATTTGTCTAGTCCGAGTCTGTTCAGGAATGGACCGCTGGCTCAAAGAAAGTCGTATTTCTCTAATATTAGAAGCCACAACGTCACCAAAACGGTCGCGATGGCCAGATAAGACATAAGACATTTATTAAATTTCCAAAAGAGGAACATTGTATGTTCAACAAAAAAACATTGAACAAAAGATGAAACACCCTTGTATGTACTGATCTGGCAAACAGCCTTAGAGCTTTAAAAGTGTCAGTTTTCCATCTCAGCGGCGTTAGGAACATAGAGGCAAAAATGACTGGCGAGGGCGACACCATGCTTGTGTCTTTCTATAAAATGCTGCACCCAGTCCTTGCGAATAATTACTGCTGAGCCTTTCGCTTATGGTCGGTGCTTTCACTGTGTAGTCTGTGCACCGCTGCGTCGAACTGTAACTGGAACGGCCAGTACGCCCATAACCACTGTCAGTGTTACGACGGTTTCACCGGTGTAGCATCCGGTCCGGTCCCCCCTCTGAAGTAGTCCCCCGGGGGACCAATTCGTGGCAAAAACTGCTCTATAATGGTCCCCCCCTTAGACATCCAGCCTCGTTTTCGACTGGTCCCCCTGGGCGATTTTGGTCCCCCCTCGCATCCAAAATAGGCCCCCTCTCGAACTGGTCCCCCTCTTTTCTAACCAATGTAGAGCTATGTCAGTATTTATTTTTAACTTTATTGTTACAAAACTTTATTGTCCCCAAAAGCACAGGGCCATAGGAACATTTTTTTTTCTTTTTTTTTCCCGATTTATGTGCTTGTTGTTATTTTTGTGTGTGTGAGATATATTTGTTTGGTTGTTGGTTCTTGTTTCTTTCAGTTGTTTTTTTGCATTGGTTCTTTTTTTTTTGTTTTTGTTTATGAGATGGTTGTACCGAATACTAAACATTATTACTAGAATTTCAAACAATAAATAAATAAGTCAATCAATATTCTCTCTCTCTCTCTCTCTCTCTCTCCCCCCCCCCCCACTCTCTATCTCTCTCTCTCTAGCAAAACCTGAAATAGACATTTACGTTCTTTGACAAGAAAAACTTTATTTCAAAAGGTATGTCCAGTCAAACTGTGTCAAAGAAACAAGAAATGAAACAAGAAACAGTTAATGAATAGCAAAGAGTTGCAACAGAAATTGTTAACCAGAGCGCTGTGCACTTTATAACGCAACATAAATGTAAATTAATAAATTGTTAATCGCACATCTTGTCCTGAAATGAGCAAAATAATAACAATAGCAAAGTACAAAACAAACTTCTACCGTACTGTCTTTGCATGAAACGTCATCGAATGCATGAAAGTCCACATTTCCTGTCAATTTTTTTAAACTGGAAATAGCATTTAGAGAATAACATCAAAGACCAAGTATCTAATATTTTCTATACAACGCCATAGAAAAATATTTCTTCAAAATTAAGTAAGTGTCCATGACATGAAAACTAGTTGCCACCTTTGGCTTTCAGCGTACTTCAAGTAGACAGTCAAGACTGAGTACCAGTGTCTCAAATCATGACGCTTGAAACAACAAAAACAGCAGAAGACTAACAGTTCTGGTCTAAGGAGTGACACAAAAAACAGGAGCAAAGTGATGTCCAAGATTCATTATATAAATTGCTCTGTCTGTTTTCAATGGGGCCGATTGCCAAACTGGCCCGTATTTCAGCCACCTAGGTTGTCGGCCTGGAGCCTCTCTTGTGAACACATACACGGGCGTGTCCAAGAGGGTGGCTGCAGCAAATATCTCAACCTCGGTGGCCCAAGTACGGTCGTTTCTCATGTTTGATGTCGCGACGTAATTTTCACGTGCGCTCGTTCCGTAGAAGCGTTTGTCATTCTTTTCAATCCAATCGCAAATGATATTTCGGAATTCCTTATATTTCGACTCAGTCCCCAAAACAACAAAGCTCACAGACCGGAAAAAACAATTCCCATCTCCTTTTACGCTAACGCTATCGAGAGGTGTAGCCGTAATGTCAACTTCAACACTTTCCCTTGAGGGGTGCCGCCTGAAAAGTCTGGGGAAATTCAAACTGGAGGCCCGATCCTTTTGCCAGGCACCATCAACGGGGTGGAACTTCATTCTCAATGGCGGCTGGCAAGAGGGGTCAGCCTGTGGATGATAGGAGGGGTCAGCCTGTGGAGCATGGGAGGGGTCAGCCTGTGGATGATAGGAGGGGTCAGCCTGTGGATGATAGGAGGGGTCAGCCTGTGGAGCATGGGAGGGGTCAGCCTGTGGAGTATGGGAGGGGTCAGCCTGTGGATGATAGGAGGGGTCAGCCTGTGGAGCATGGGAGGGGTCAGCCTGTGGATGATAGGAGGGGTCAGCCTGTGGAGCATGGGAGGGGTCAGCCTGTGGATGATAGGAGGGGTCAGCCTGTGGAGCATGGGAGGGGTCAGCGTTGTCCTGTGTACGATCATGGAACAATTTGACGTTGCTGATATTGTAGAGATTCTTCAGTATTTTCCCACTTTTAGTGTTCTTCAGTTGAAGTCGACCCTTCGGCAACACACTTATGACCTCATATGGCCCGACGAATCTTGGTGCCATCTTGCCTCCCATTCTGTGTACTCGTGCAGCATTGATGATTAAGACTTTGTCTCCGATGCGGAACCCGTGGTCATATGCACGCCTGCTGTCATAGTACTCTTTCTGCTTCTTCTGCGCCCTTGAAATGTTTTCACCAATTTTGTTCTTGACTTCCTCGTGAATCCCCTTCATAGTGTCCATGATTTCTTCGTTCAGATCTTGCTCGTTGGCATCACCAGTGACGTCAAATGGTAGTTTTGCCTGCTCACCATACAATGCCAAAAAGGGTGAAAACTGTGTAGACTTGTGAACGGATGTTCGGTAGGCGAACAGGGCTGCTGGCAAGAGTTCATCCCAATCATCATTGTCTGTGATCTTTACCAAAGTGTCTTTGAGTGTCCTATTGTCCCTCTCCCGTTGGCCGTTCGTCTCAGGGTGGTAGGCCGAAGAAATGCGATGGTTGATATTGAAACGGTCGGTGAGAATATCAAGCGCAAAGTTAATGAACTCACGGCCTTGGTCAGTTATGAGGGAATCAAACGCGCCAAAGATGCAGATGGTTTCGTACATGAATCTGGCAACTTCCTCTGAACTCTTGCACGGGATGGCCTTGGCAACGGGAAACTTTGTAAAGTGGTCTGTGAGGGCAACAATGTACTGGTTACCTCTGTCAGTGACCTGCAAAGGTCCTATGATGTCCATTCCAACGAGGCTCCACTTCTTTTTGGGCACTGGGATGGGGTGAAGCGGTGCTGCTGGCTTCTTTCTGCAAGCGTTCATGTTCTGGCACACACAGCATGATCTGCAGTAGTCTTCAACCTCCTGTTTCATTCCATGCCAGAAGTAACGCTCCAAGACCTAGAGAGAAAAAAGAGTAATGAAATATTTATAAATACTATGTCTTAAAGATAACTGGTAGATAACAGTGTGTGTGTGTGTGGGGGGGGGGGGGGTGTGAGTGAGAGAGAGAGAGAGAGAGAGAGAGCCAGCAAAGGAAATGTCTTCAATCCGGAAAATGTCCGTTATATACCGAAGACATCGGCTATACCGGAAAATTTACGTTATATACGGAGTCATCGGATATAACGTCCACCAGGACAAAAGTGGCCGCTATATCCGATGTGTTGGTTATACCAGACATACCAGAAACACACAAAACCTCGTTCCCATTCTAAAGCCTGTTAAAACTGGGAGTACAAAAACGGGTGCTCACCTTCTTATAAGTCTTGTTCATCCCCAAATGTCCTCCGCTCACATAGTTGTCATGAAACTCTTGCAATATCTCTGGAACCTGGTTCCTCTTTGCCACGAGGATTCCGTCGTGGTAGAGCACATCCTCTCGAATTGTGTATTTTGCAGCAGTCTTTCTCAACTGTCTCTTTTTAACTTTAGTCACATCACGGTTTTCCCCTTTCGCGGTCAGAGGGTAAGTGCCATTTTTCAAATAGTTCAACACGTTGTCATACAGAGTGTCGTCCATGATGATAGTCAATGAAAAACGAAGACTGGTTGACGGAATGAATTGTCGTGTACTTATAATTATAGGCATGTTTGACACGAGTCACGTGACGTGTCAAGAAGCGTGGCGATGTTTGACACGAGTCACGTGACGTGTCAAGAAGCGTGGCGACCGTTTTCTCATCCCACAAAAAAAAAAAAAAGAGAAAACAAATCTAAACTTTTAAAAGTGATTTAACTTCGTAGATTTGCCGTTCTATGTAGCCTATACTTTTGTTTTTTAGTGGCGACCGTTTTCTCATCCCACAAAAAAAAGAGAAAATAAAAAACAAAAGTATAGGCTACATAGAACGGCAAATCTACGAAGTTAAATCACTTTTAAAAGTTTAGATTTGACACTGTAACCTTGACCCAGTTCAAGATCATCTTGAATAACATCTCTGTACAAAAATGAAAATAATTATACATATAACGAAAGAGGGGTGTGTGTGTGTGTGTGTGTGTGTGTGTGTGTGTGTGTGTGTGTGTGTGTGTGTGTGTGTGTGTGTGTGTGTGTGTGTGTGTGTGTGTTTGCGTGCGTGCGTGCGTGAGTGAGTGTGCACGCGTGCGTGAGTGCGTGCATAATGTGTGTGTGTGTGTGTGTTTGAGAGATGGGGGGAGGAGAGAAAGTGTGGGGGGCGAGAGAGAGAGAGAGAGAGAGAGAGAGAGAGAGTGAGAGAGATCCAGAGTCACGTTTTCTACTGAGTTGACACACACTATAACAATAAAGTTAAAAATAAATACTGACTACATTGGTTAGAAAAGAGGGGGACCACTTCGAGAGGGGGCCTATTTTGGATGCGAGGGGGGACCAAAATCGCCCAGGGGGACCAGTCGAAAACGAGGCTGGATGTCTAAGGGGGGACCATTATAGAGCAGTTTTTGCCACGAATTGGTCCCCCGGGGGACTACTTCAGAGGGGGGACCGGACCGGATCCTACACCGGCACAAACTGCGAGCGGGATTGTCACTGTGAGGGCCACGGCACGTGCAAAACGGGTAAGCATTTTGGGCATTTCCGCTGTGGGCGACAGAGTGTCTTCAGTAGTCCTCTACAGTTTTCTTACTGAACTTCGAAGCTCACTGAAGGAATATAATATTATGATAAGATGTTTATGTTGTCTACTTGTTACAACGAAACTTGGGCACGCATTGTACTTTATGACCAAAATTAATTTTGTTGTCCACAGCAATCTTGAAATCAAGGATCTGCAAAAATGCGCTAGGTTTTTTTTTTTTATTATTATTATTGCTTTTTTCCCCCTTTTTCTTTTTCTTTTTTAATTAGTAGCCGTTTGTGTGTCTTTAAAGTGTTAATTCTACCGCAAAAATCACAACAAATTCTTGATTTTTCTTGTAATAAATTGACAAACTGTGCGCTCCTGCTATAGATGGCACATGTCAGTGTGAGGCAGGCTGGAAGTGGTCGTCGTCGCAACACAAGTGTGTATGGGACTGTCACTGTGACTCGGGTACGTGTTCCTCATCTGTCACATGTACGTGTACGTGTGTGTGTGGGGGGGGGGGACCTGAGAATCGGCTCGTAGGTTTGAAACCCGACAAAATTAAAATTTATTCACGCCCATTTTCCAATGCTTCCCGGCCTTATGATCACCCGATTCACTCATCTGTAAAAGGCTTACCTCGGGTTTCTCTTGGCATTCATTTCATTCGGCATCACATACTTAAGACACACATCTCGGTATTTTCCTGTCTGTCTGTCTGTGTATGTATGTATGTATGTATGTATGTGTGTGTGTGTGTGTGTGTGTGTGTGTGTGTGTGCGTGCGTGCGTGCGTGCGTGCGTGTAGTCTATGTATGTATGTATGTATGTATGTATGTATCTTCATTATTCCATTCTCAAGTTTCTTTCATTATCTATTTATTTATTCATCAACCAGGAGTGAAGTGTATCGGTCCCGGAGAATGCGGCTGTCACCAAACGTGTAGATGGGGGGAGTGTCGAAACGGCAAGTGTGAATGTTACGAGGGTTACACAGGAGACGACTGCTCCCATCACGACGCCAACATGTACGTGTCGGTAAAACTGGACAGATTTGCCTGTGTGCTGGCAACGTCCATTGTGTGTATTTACTGATTCGTCGTCGGTCTGTTCAACATGCACCACAACTAACGTTCGTAGGCTTTGTGGGGGAAAAAAAGACCCTAGATCTGCTAAACTATGTATATGGATCTAGGGTCTTTGATGAAAGCCGCGATAGCCCAACATGTGGGTGGGTGGGTGGGTGTTTGGGGGTTTAACGTCCTTTTCCACCACATACGGGTGATATCAAAGACGGGACAACGATGAAAAAGCCAGCACAAATATATGGCCCCAGCCGGGATACGAACTCACGCCCCGAGCATTAGAAGTCCAACGCTTTACCATTCGGCCACCCCGGCTCCTCATCCAAACAGGTAGAAGATGGGACTTTCGAAGTGTTTGTAGGTCATCGGGGCGTTTTTCTGTTTTCTTGCCCCCCCCCCCCCCCCCACACACACACACACACCCGCCTGTTTCTTTCTATATTTATATTTTTCCATCCCTTTCCCTTTTATTATTCCGGGATAGTCGAATGGCAGAGCGTTGGACTTTCAATGCTCCGCTCGTGAGCTCGAATCCTGGCTGGGGCCAAATATTTGTGCAGGCCTTTTTCTCGTTGCCCCGTCTTTGATACCACCCTTACGTGCCAGTGGTGAAAAAAAAAAGACGTTAAACTGCCAAACACCCACCCACCCCTGTTATTATTCCGTTCTTTCTCTTCACAATGTAGATACTGTCATTTGGTAAACAGTCAGTCCTGAGCGCCATGGGTTCAAGTTGTCGAGTATTTAGGCCCATGTATGAATTATAATTTTAAAAAAAAATGTTCAATTGCTTGCGTATTTACAGAATGCAAAATAAAGGCGTTCAGATTGGGACGAACATCGGAGGCATCGAGTACTTCTCGTCCGAGATCAAGTGGGTGGACATCTTTAAGCAGTCTTCCGAGTGGATCACCCAGAGGGAGGGGCGGAGCGACTGGGACACTAAGGAGCAGGACAGCATTCACTGGCGAGCAGACGGTTATCCATCAAGACTGGACGGTATGTAAAGGCCGGACTGGCAAAGGACATTGAACGGGAGATCATCCCCAGACCCCCTTCTACTGAAAGAACATTGTTTCCTGCGTCAGTGCTCTGTGTCGAGGTCTCTGTGTGTTGTAACAGATTCTCTGCACCCCAACAGTTCAGCTCCCCCCCCCCCTCCCTCTTCTTCCCTTCCTAAAGCCTCTTAACTGGGCACTGCGGAGCGGCGCCACAGTGCTGTCCACAGTTGTGACACAGTTGTGATTTTGGGGGTTTCCGCCGCTGTGGCGTCATCACAGCAACCTGGATTTCAAATAGCCACAACTGTGGCTGTGGTTTCCACAACAGATTCTGATTGGCTGTACTACGTGACTCGGCGCGCAAACATGGCGGACAGTGCATGTTCAAATCGGTTTGTCACCGAGCACAGCTGTGTTAGCTGTGTTCAGTTTTGAAGTTAGTAGACACACCGAGCGCAACGACTGTGATGTGCACATTTCGCGCGCTGTGCCCAGTTAACAGCAGGCTTAGTAAGCCTCCCAACCCCCTCTACCCACTTCCCCCGCCCCTCTTCTCCGAGGCAGTCGCCCCCCACCACATCCCCTAACCCTCCTCAACTTCCCGCGCCTCCCTTGGCAGTTGCCCTTCTACAGCTACATGCAAATCATGTATCGTTATATAATAATATAGTCTTTTCACAGTTTTAGTTGGATGCTTGTCAGCTCTGGTATTACTGCTTGTAAGAATTATGGCAGGAGCCAAGAGAGAGAGAGAGAGAGAGAGAGGGAGAACAAAACGTTAAAGTTTTTTTTTTTTTTTAATCCTGTTGATTGCTATCACAATGCTGCACACGTAAGAATCCGTACAAAAGCAGCATGTAAAATACGTCTTTAGGACTGGTACATGTACTTACTCTCGATGTAGGTCGTTCCGAAAGCCGGCGTTTCGGGCTGAAACAGATGCATGCTATTTTTGTCAGTACTCTAAAGGTTCATCCGTGCAAATACATTTGTGCTTATCAGTTGGTTATCTCTCTGCACGGTGGTCTATTTCTGTCCTGTGTGTCTGGAAATAGGCACGAACATGAAAAAGAAGAATTTTTACAGACAGTAGATATCTTCCAAGGACGTGATTGCTTCATTTTGTGGAATATGTATTCAGATACATTAAGAACATTAATACTAATTTTAAAAAAAAAACCAAACGATTCACCCTATTCTAAAAAGACAGGTCACAGTAACTGGTTTATAACAAGTACAGTTTTGATCCTATTCGACGACGACGACGACGATGATGATGATGATGATGATGATGATGATGATGATGATTTTCTGTTTTCAGCCAATCAGCGCCTGGTCAAGCTGATGATGCGGGGTTTCGGGGAGCATGACGAGGGAGGGAGATACACGCTGCTCTATGATGGGGAGGGAACTGTTGACTTTTCTTTGGCTCAGCACACCGTCCGCTACAATGGCAAAGGTGAAGTAATGACCATAGTCTATTCGTACAGCTTGACGATAATAACGACGACCAAAAACAACAACAACAACAACAAAACCAAAAAAACCGGCAACTTGTGATGATGATTACTGGCCATTTGTAGGGTGCTACAAGAACTTCCTTGCAGTCGATGCAAGCCAACAGCGCATTTGGGGTGGGGGGAAGAGAAGAAAAGGAGAGAGAGAAAAATTCTATGAAACTTTATTTTTCAATGATATAGTATTCCGTACAGAGAGAGAGAGAGAGAGAGGGGGGGGGGCTGACAACCTACGGCCATGGCATCACTATTATCTTTCAGGGCTTGGGTGTGGGTTCCAGACAATAACTGGCCTACATGTGTTGTCCTAGATGACCTCAGATAAGACTACACACTAGATTTCGACAAATCTCCACGTGCATACAGACAATTATCTGGGTTGAACTTGAACTGGAAGTCACAGCTGAACAATCAACAGCACACAATAAAGATTTTCCTCCTGATTTTTCAACTTTTTGGAGTGGTGTTCGCTAATTCTCGAGTGCCAGCGAACGACCGCTTGCAAAAGTCAATCGATGTGATGCGTGACCGCCTGGACAAACTTCAACACCTGGTTGTTGAGCAAAACACGCAGCTGAAAGCAGAAAGACAGCAGTGGCACGACAAGACAGAAGCAGAGAAGCAACAATGGAGCGTCCTGAAAGCAGAATGGGCAACGGAGAAGGAGCGATGGGGCGCTCTAGAAGCTGAATGGAAAACAGAAAAACAACGGTGGGAAAAAGAGAAAGAGGCACTGAAGCGTGACATTGCATGGTTGAAGGAAAAACTGATCAATACTGAGGCAGTAGTGAAGAACGGCGGTTCCAGTGCCATCTTAAGAGTTGCTGCACGTTCAGACGACGCAAGCCCGCTGCGGTCTCCCAACTGTCTGCGCAGATGACCGAGGTTTCTGCAGAGATCCAGACGCTGAAAGCTGCAAACCTGCAACAAGACCACGCCATCCAGGAGGCCGGGACCTCTGTCTTCGTTCGCTGGGGCAACTCTCAGTGCCCCAGTTCAAGCAGCCTCGTGTATTCTGGGGTCGTGGGAGGGTCTCCTTACTTCGAGGCGGGAGCGGCGACCAACTACCTTTGCCTGTCTCTGTCTCCGGTGGCAGGTAACCACATCATCCCTGCCGACTATGCCGCGCATCTGTACGGAGCGGAGTATGAGACCGGTGACTCTTTCAGCAACAAGGACCCAGTGTGCGCTGTATGCCGAACTCCGCATCCTGCCGTCGTCATGGTTCCGGGAACAAACAACTGTCCGCCAGGCTGGTCCACAGAATACACGGGCTTTCTGATGGCGGGCTACCACGAGCATCCGGCGGAGTCAGAGTTCATCTGCGTGGACGTGGAAAGCGAGATAAGACACGTGATCCCGACACGTGATCCCGGCTGGGGCCACATATTTGTGCTGGCTTTTTCATCGTTGCCCCGTCTTTGATATCACCCTGTGTGGTGGAAAAAGACGTTAAACCCCCAAACACCCACCCCACCCCCTTCACCGACACGTAAAGATCATGAAATCACACAAGGAGTTTGGCTTATAAAATCTCTCTCTCTCTCTCTCTCTCTCTCTCTCTCTCTCTCTCTCTCTCTCTCTCTCTCTCCGTGTGTCCCACTCTCTCTCCGTGTGTCCCACTCTCTCTCTCTCTCTTTCTCTCTCATGCTTCTAGCTGCAGCAGCACCAGAGTTGATAACGTACATGAAAACGCCAAACGGTTCTGCCTAATCGAATAGTCTCATTCGAATAATTATCTTTCCTTCTTGTTCTTTTCGGGAATGAAGTGTTTTCGCACCCGATACTTTCTGTCTTTGTCTGCTTGCTTAGAAGCAATGACAAATAGCAGTGTTTTGGTCTATGGCATCCTCTGGTCTCGTCGACGATGTGAGAGTCCCAGAAGAAGGTAATTTGTATAAGTAAGGTACTGTCTGTGTACCGACACGATCTGGAATGTGCCATGTACACCAATCACACAAAGTCATGAAAACACATTGAAAGAACCCAAAAAGTAAAACCTGGGTTCTGGTTAACCGTGGTGTAGCCATGGGTTTCGACTCAGAAATGCAATTTTTAAGCGTCAAAACCCAATCAATCGCTCAGTCAGAATGACAACATACATCACGCGGCCATTACATTTTTCCCTCCAGGACGTATGATCGTGGAGTTCCCTCAGATTCCGCACTCCGGGATCGCCTTCCGCCTGCTGGCTACGAACCCTTCCGACCCTATCAGGAACGTGAGGCTCCTGCCGCCAGGCTACGAGAACACGTACGAACGGTTCCCGTTCCACCCTCTCTTCCTGGAGTTCCTCAAACGCTTCTCTGAGATCAGGTTCATGGACTTCCTGAGAACCAATGGACACACTGTGAGTAGCAAGTCCACTTTATTTTTGTTTTGTTGGTGGTGGTGTTGTTTCTTCTTTTCTTTCTTTCTTTTTTTTTTTCTTTTTTTTGTAAAGCTGGAGACGTGGGTAAGTGAATTCGATTCCCGGCCGGGGCCAAATATTTGTTCTGGCCTTTTTCTCGTTACCCCGTCCTTTGATATCACCCTTACGTGACGGAAAAGGACGTTTAACCCTCAAACACCCACCCACCCTTGTATATGTCTGTTTTAGTTCACAGTCAGCTGGTACAGCCAATCAAGCAGAAACGGCCATCTGACTACCTTGCTTACGAGAGCTACTAATTTTGACGCCAGTGATTTTTCTGTTGATACAGAATGATACGAAAGCCACCAGTTCTAGCCTGTCGCGTTTACTTTTCTGGCCTTTACTTGCAAGCCCTTGCCAGACACCCTGATGGCGCCGTCTCTCGCTTTGGTTTCTTTTATTACACTTAGTACTCTTGTATGTAAAAAGTATGAGTCATTACTATACCATGTTGAAGGCTGGAAAGACGCCTTGCCAATGAAAGCATCCATTGTTTCCGAAACGTTTGTCAAACCAGCCCGAGCCAACGACGTGGAACGACCGCAAACCGACCAACTTCCACACCCAGGTGGGGCATGACGGTGGGTCTATTGAGTACCTGGTCCAGCTGGCCAACACGGTGGGTGCGGACCCCTGGGTGTGCATGCCGCACGCTGCTGACGACAATTACGTCAGACAGTTCGCCAACTTCGTCAAGCAACACTTACGGCCCGACCTTCACGTACGTCACAATGGATTTTACTGCCTGTCGTGCTTAAGCAGGTAACGGAGTATCATTCTGTTGGTACTGGTAAACCACAGTACATATAACACAGTCGTGGAATTTCACTTTAGGGTGGATGTAAGCACGTTGGCGTGAACTTGTGATGTTTCTGTCGCTTCGATTTTTGTTGTTGGTTTTTCTTTTGTTGTTGTTGTTATTTGTTGTTTTTTGTTGTTGTTGTTGTTGTCGGGGTTTGTTTGTTTGTTTGTTTATTTTTGGCTCCCTTGTGTAACAATGGGAGTCTATGTAATAACCCTCCGTCGTCTGTCTGTCAGTCTGTGTGTGTGTGTGTGTGTGTGTGTGTGTGTGTGTGTGTGTGTGTGTGTGTGTGTGTGTGTGTGTGTGTGTGTGTCCAGAAAACTTTAACGTTGTCGTTTTCTCAGAAACTACAAACAGCAGAGGCACCAAACTTGGCATGCTGATAGACAACCATAAGACCTTTCAAAATATATCATTTTGAATGACCTTGACTCAAGGTCAAGGTCACTAACGCTGTCTGTTTGAAAATTTTACATTGGCATTTTCACGGAATCTACAAAGACCAGAGGTTTGAAACTTTGCATGATGATAGACATTAATAAGAACTTTACAGATATACATGTATGTAATGGCCCTTTGTCAAGGTCAAGGCCATATAAGCTATTTTTGTGAAACCTTAACATTGGCATTTTCTCAGAAATAACAAATAGCAGAGGCGCCAAACTTGGCGTGCTGATAGACAGTGAAAAGACCTATGCACACAAACCATTTTAAGTGACCTTGACCCAAGGTCAAGGTCATTAAAGCAGTCTGTTTGGAAATTTTTACATTTGCATTTTTTTCAGAATCTAGAAGAACCAGAAGCATCAAACTTTGCATGATGATAGATATTGGCAACACCTTCACTGACATACCTGTGTTCAATGACTTTTAGTCAAGGTCAAGGCCATGCAGGCTGTTTTTGGGAAACTTTAACCTTGGCATTTTCTCTGAAACAACAAACAGTTGAGGCACCAAACAAGGCATGATGATAGACCGCAATGAGACCTACCTTTCTGAATGACCTTGACTGAAGGTCAAGGTCATTAAAGCTGTCTGTTGTGAATTTTAACATTACTGTTTTCAGAGGAACTACAAATTTTAGAGGCGTCAAACTTGGCATAGTAATAGACATTGATGTGATCTCATTTTAACTGTTTGGGGGTGAAATTGTAATATTGCCAGGAAGTCGGAACGCCAGAGACACTTTACTTGCCATGATGATAGATCGTGATAAGAGCTTTACAAACATACACTTGTGAATGACCTTGACCCTTGTCACAAGGGAGCCATGGAGGCTTTGCCTCTCTAGTTTGCTGTTTATTTTTGGTGACACTAGAGTTTGCCAGTGTAATAACATTGAATGGAATACAGGAGAGCTATCCTATTAAAAGGGTAAGGAAAAAAAACACCCAAAAAAACACTTTGACGCTTCGTGCATATTGTAACTGCTGATTACTAGCTTTTCGTCTAACCACGAGGAGCGCGCGTGCTTATCACTGGAGTTTTTTCGTGTTTTTCTTTTTCTATTTTTCATTTTGTCACCAGGTTTACGTTGAGTATTCGAACGAGGTGTGGAACGGAATCTTCAGACAGACCCGCTACACACAAGAGCAAGGAAAGCATCTCTTCCCTAACGACCCTGGCTTCAAGCAAGGCATGAAATACTTCAACAAACGGGCCACTGAAGTCGCCAATATCTGGACTCAGGTACCACTGACATTGGTGTATAGTCATGCCTACTTTCATCTGCAAAAACAACCTAAGCGGCTATACATTCTATGGCGCTTTGCCCTCGTTGTCCAGATGACAGTAGATTTTAGTACGTTGTCAGCGTAAAGCTACACAGTGCAATATTCGTTTGTACGTTAGTCTGGTCCTGTTGTCGTGACTGCTTGATCACTTAGAACCGAAAAGTGGACGATGCACCACTCGATGCTTGGTGTTGCAGCCTGGAAGAAGCAGGGAAGGCCTGCTGTTTTCCTTTGTCGCGTTGAGGGGAAGCCGGGATAGCCGAATGGTAGATCGTTGGACTTTCAATGCTGGGGCCAAAGATTTGTGCTGGCCTATTTCTCGGTGTCCCGTCTTTGATGTCAACCCATATGTTGTAGGACGTTAAACTCCCCCACACCCTTGGTTTAAACATTTTTATTCATTGAAGCCGGATCACTGTCAAGCAGTAAACAGTATTACATTGAAAGAGATCACAGCAAGTAAAAACTTATGTACGTGCTCATCTGAACCAATTTACAAAAAGCATGGCGGAGAAATTGGCGTGGAAAAAACTGGACTGAAATGTAAAGACGTAAAAAAAAGGAGCAGGAAGAAGAAAGGAAAGATGAAAGAGCATATCAAACTTTACTGTGAGTGGTGGTGGCAACAGCCCGTCCGCGTGGACACGGGTTTAGAAGTTAAAATGGCGAAGCGACCCCAAAACCCTTGTCGCGTGGAAGTGCGGTACGACTGTGATGGTGGAGTTGTTCGGGCGTCGGTGGTCCAAGCGAAATCTGGTAACAGACTGGAGAATGAGGTAAATAAGACTAACACATTTTTTTGATAATACGGCATCCTGAAAAGAGCTTTTCTTTTTTGCTTGTGACCACGCAGGCAACGACAACGGAAAATGGGACGCGAAGATGAGTGTGCAGAGAAAGGGATGAATAATAAGAAACATCTAGTGAAACCGCCTATGCTTCTCAATAGAGGAGACAAAACGTGAAAAATGCAAAAGTACCTTCGCACCAAATCATCGCACCACAGTAAGAGCATAATAAATCAACCATAGACAGCTGTAATTCGATATACCTTGCAAAGGCGCTAATTAATCAGCAGAATTTTACATCCAAAACCGACGTGCTTTCTTGCACACCAGGCGTGGGGTTCCCAGAAGAGCCGGATCACCAACGTGTACGCGTGGCAGACTGGTTACCAGGACTACTACAGACAGGCGCTGGAAGACCTCGGCAACCGCAAGTCCAGTTTCCAGGCTCTTGCCATCACAGGATACTTCGACTGTGACAAGGCTGCCGACGACCACGTAAGGAAGGGGTTTGGTTTGGTTTGGTGTGGTGTGGTGTGGTGTGGTGTGGTGTGGTTTGGTGTGGTGTGGTGTGGTGCGGTGCGGTGCGGTAAGGTGTGGTGTGGTTTGGTGTGGTGTGGTGTGGCTTGGTTAGGCTTGATGTGGTGTGGTGTGGTTTTTGGCTTGGTGTAGTGTGGTGTGCCTTTGTGTGGTGTGGTGTGGTGTGGTGTGGTGTGGTGTGGTGTGCTTTTGTGTGCTGTGGTGTGGTGTGGGTTGGCTTGGTGTGGTGTGCTGTGGTGCGGTGATTTTGTTTGGTTTGTCGGTTTGGTTTGGTTCTGATTCCGTTATTTATTATGGGGCTGGGAGTAAATGGGAGTGCTGGTGTTGCGTGAGAGGGCCGGGAGGAGGGGGATGGGTCATCGGGCCTCTAGCCACCTAGCCTTGGACTATGAGAGCTGGATGTGGTAAGGATATGAGTCTGTGCCTGAATAATTTGTTCTGTAGGGACCATTTTCCCGAGGTCTCCGTCTTTTAACTTACCTTCAACGGCACAAGGGATAGCAAACCTATAAACATCCAACAGTTTCATGGGATACACATTTTTTTCACTGGCTATGAATATATGTACCGCTTGTCTGACTGCTGAGTTCAGTTGCTGAGAGGATGTTCCTACTCATTCTGTCCTGCCAGGCAAGCGAGCTCCCGCATATGAGTATGACCCAGATCCAGCATCTCTGTGACATTGATCTGCCCAATCAGAAGGCTGCTTTTACTCACTACATGAATGTCGCTAAGGTATACTGTTTGGTCGTCTGTGCAGTTGTGATGCTAGTTAATTGTACACTACCTGTAATCCCCTCCCACCCATCCCATGCACGCGCACACTCGAGTCCCTTCTTTAAAAACGAACTAACCAACACCCCCCCCCCCCCCCCAAAAAAAAAAAAA
>JACVVK020000027.1:1867500-1875000 GCA_018292915.2 Batillaria attramentaria | reverse complement strand
ACACACACACACACACACACACACAAGCTGTACTTATAAGATCTATTGGAAACAAATACCGGTGCATACTAGTAAGGTATGGATTAAATTGTTTCATGTTCTAGTTGTCGTACTCGGCAATAAACTGTTATCTCGACGTATACACCGATAAGGGCCGAGGAAACGTCAGTACGCACTACTGACTCCGGCTAAAAGTGCGTTTGCATTAAAAAAGGAGAAATAAAAAACAGATTTAAAACCTGGCTGGAGGTGAGTCACAAGCATGTGTGAAATGTTCTGTGTCAGTCCCGGCTAGCCGTCGGATAGTTCAAGTCTCCCTTTCATAAAATCCTCAAGGCCGGTTGAACGCTGTCTGACGGCTTCAAAAGCAGGGGCACCCACGGTGTACAAAATGTAGCCCGTGCTTTCCTGCGTACCGATACTCAATTCGCAGTCTTTTCCTGAAGGGAGGCTAACCAAGCCACCAAGCCAATGAAAAATCTTGCGACCTCGACCGATTAGCCAGGTGACTGGGGTTAAAGCGAGGCAAGACCTTTCTCCGCGATACTGTGCTGAAAAATTTACGTCGGCACGACACCGGCAATGAAAAATTTACGTCACTACGGCTCGCAAACAAAAACGACGTGAACAGCTGAGTGAGGGAAAGTGCCCCAGCTTGAAATGTCTACACTGAAACGAACAAGCATTGGAGACACCCCCCCCCCCCCCCACACACACACACCTCGTCCCCTTCCCCGATGTCGAAACACACACCCCATACCGCCGCCATCTCGGAAGCGTGTGGTTTGTTCTGTTTTTCGCGCAAGGGTTCTGCCCACTGCAAAAGTTAACACTATCAAGAAAACTACCCCCAAATCTAGCCCGATACCTAATCCTGTATACAAACCTGAAATCTAGCTCTAATCCTAAATCTATACTTAATAATGTTAATAATAATGAATCGTATTTGTACATGTATAGCGAAAATTCTCATAAAGTGACTCAGTGCGGCATACTCCCGCACTCATACCAGCAAATGTGCAACACACACACACACACACACACACACACACACACACACACACACACACAGAGCTGAATCAAGAGTAAGTAAACGGACCTAGTCGAAAGCCAGCAGAAACAGATACGTTTCAAGTCAGACTTGAAACGATCTATGTCCGTCAAGTCTTTCAGACCGGCAAGGAGTGCGTTCCGGTGTGACTGACAGGGCAACGAAGCTATAGCTATATACCTATAGCTAACCCTAAACCTAACCTTCATCCTAATCCTTGTCACTCTAGGTTTGGGGAGAACCCTCGTGGAGAAGAAAACAAACACCAAACGGCCAAGGAGACAAACAAACAACAACAGCAAACATCAACAAACATCAAGATGCAACTCGCTTGAATGTCTAGTCGATTCCGCGTCATGCAGGTCGGTACAAGGCCGGCAACTGCACCAGCGGTGGCGTGACACTTCACCTTTCTATCCAAATAGGTTACGACCGCTTAAAAAAAAAAAAAAAAAAATGCTCGGCTCACTGCACAGTAAAGGTGCTTCAGACCTCCGGTTTAAAGCAAATAAAGTGCAGGTGACCTGCTGTGGTCTGCTCGTCTATTTATATCTGCTTTTCATGGCTGCCTGCCTACCTGCATACCTGCATACCTGCCTGTCGTGTCACTACAGTGAATGTGTGCACTTTTTTTTTTCTCTCTCTCTCTCACTTTTTTTTTTCTTCAAAAAAATCAGATCGAAGCAAACTCACTCTCACTCCCCTCTCCCCCCCCCCTCCCTCGCCTGCATCTTTAGAGGTGGTCTTGACTAGAAATATCCTCACCCTGCCAAGAAACCACCTTTTGCCCGTCTTCGGGGGTGGGTGGATGTTTGGGGGTTTAACGTCCTTTTCCACCACATAGGCCCGTCTTCGGGGCTTCTGGGGAGGTAGGTATGTGTGTGTAAGGTGCAGAGAGAGAGAGAGAGAGAGAGAGAATTTCATTTTATTTAGTTGAACTGTAGAGCACATAATTATATCAAATGCGTTTGCTGTCACAAAGGACTCATGACTACCTTTTTTGTTTTGCATTTGTTTGGTACATGTATCATCTCATACTCAGTATCATGGAGTTTGCTGCTTTCTTGTTTGGACTGACGCCCTGGTTGACTATTAGTAAATGTACAGACTTGTTTGATTATTGGTGAGGCTATCTGTTTGTCTGGCCTTTCTGTGGCTGTCCGTCTGCCTGCCTCTCCGTCTGTTCGTCTCTCTCTCTCTCTCTCTCTCTCTCTCTCTCTTCGTCTGTCTGTCGGTTTCTCTCTCTCTCTCTCTCTCTCTCTCTCTCTCTCTCTCTCTCTCTCTCTCTCTCTCTCTCTCTCTCTCTCTCTCTCTCTCTCTCACACACACACACACATACAGAGAGAGAGAGAGAGAGACACACACAGAGAGAGAGAGAGAGAGAGACACACACACACACACACACACACACACACACACACACACACACACACACACACACACACACACACACACTGTATTCTTAATACACACACACACACACTGTATTCTTAATATCATATGTTGCTGTCGAGTTTAATTCAACAAAGCACTCTCAGCGCCCAACATGACACGAATCCAGTCGCGCGGCCATGCAAATGTTAATCGCGTTGCTAAAGACAAACAATGCATCATTCGAGCCTGGCAGAAGTACAAGCAGCATACAGTCTGCGTTCGTTACACACACACACACACACACACACACACACACACACACACACACACACACACACACACACACACACACACACAGATAGTTTAGTGCATCGTGGTCACGGGATACGACGTAACTTTGGCATCCACAGTCATCTGATCAAACTGATTTGTGATTCACAGACTGAGGATTTCATCATTTGAGTTTCCCCGTAACGGGTTTTTCGTAAACGGTTGTTTACGAGGAAGGCATTGGACCATCGAACATTCCCGGGAAAAACAAAATCGTTCGAATGCAGTGATGTGCTTAAGTGCCTATTACTCATTCTGACCTCAGCTGTGGCTAAAACGAAGACCAAAGGTAGGACTTTTATGTTGTTGTTGTTGTTGTTGTTTTGCTTTGCCGTTAGTACAGTTGTCAATCGTGCTAGAATTTCGGTACCAGTATTGAGTACCTGAAACAAACAAACACGCAAAGAATCAAAATTTGGGCTGATTCTGCCAGACAGATTTTTTAAAATCGATTTTTAGATTTTTTGTTGTTGTTGTTGTTGTTGTTGTTGCATTTTCGGGTCCTTAAACAATTAATGCAACCCATCTGAAATTTTCAATGCTAAATGTAGCATATATAAAAATGTTAAAAGTGAGCAGACAATACAACCATACTGTATCGGCACTGATGATTCCCATGTCACACTCTACCAGTCGTTCTGTCAAAAATAGCCACCTGGTTAGCACTTCGGACCATGGACCGGGAGACCCGGGTTCGAGTCGCAGCCGAGGCAAGCGGGATTTTTCCTACATAGGTCGGCTCCTCACCAGAGCGGGTGTGCTATGGGCCCAATGGGGAGGCTGTTGCCACTGACACAGCCGAGATTCAAGGGTGCGACTTTGGGGATGCTTCCCTTAGAATGACACGTCGTATGGTGTGGATGATTACACGGCCGGCACCGCAGGTGCCGTAGTTCCCGGGCCTGGTTAATGCCGGGATATTTATGACAGGAAGCGTGAAATGCGGCCCTGTCCCGCAGTCCCAAACCACATGGACCTCCATAGCACCATCTTACCATCATTCTCATCTCCATCATCATGCATAATAAAAATTGCCCCAGCTTTCTAGCCCTTCCGTGGATTCCACCCATGACCTTGCAGGAACACCACTGGAACTGGCAAAGAGTTGGGGCAGATAAAAAAAAAAGAGCCACCTTTTGACAGCAAAGTTTTCAACATACATATCTTAGGCCTACACCATGTTACAGAATTAGTTGTTATACGTATGTGCAGAAGCTAGGAGCAGCCGTGTATAATGCTGCGCATTATGTGTTAGTGGTTAAATGTATGTGTGGAGGCACTGATGTTGTGTGCGTGTCTGGGTGCGTGAGTGTGTGTTCATTGTAAGGCGCTCTGAGCTCCCGCGAGAGGGAGGGCTTCCCTTAAGTACCCATATTATTATTATTATTATCGTCGTCGTCGTCGTCGTCGTCATCATCATCATCATCATCATCATACCACAAAGGAAGCCTTCTGCACTTTTCACAGATGCCAAGTCAAGTCAAAGTCAAGTCAAAGTTTATTTCAAAACCCCGTTGGGGGTACATGAAACTAGAAATTAACATACATCAAGCTCACCACACCGACCAACATACATCATAGTCATTCGCACACTGTGACACGTATTGCAGGACTCACACATACATACATACATACTACGTACAAATATATAAATAGACATAATGGAATGGAATGGAATGGGATGGGGTGTGCCTAATACACATACCTACATGCATACCACATACATACATACATACATACTACATACAAATATATAAATAGACATAATGGAATGGAATGGGATGGGATGGGGTGTGCCTAATACACATACCTACATGCATACCACATACATACATACATACATACTACGTACAAATATATAAATAGACATAATGGAATGGAATGGGATGGGTTGAGGTGTGCCCAATACACATACATGTACCTACATGTATACCACATACATGCATACATACATACATACAACGTATATTTATCAGACGTGTTTTGTTATCTCGGTTATGAATTTTACAAGTTTGTTTAACTGCGATATATTTTTTGTACTCATTAAGTCTTTAAATTTCAGGATATTCGGCCTTTTCCAAAAAAACTCAGGGATGTATTTTTTTCTATTTGCACAAAAATATGGACAGACTAGAATGTAATGAAATTCGTCTCCTACGTCATTTGAATTGCACTTCTTACAGACACGTTCATTCCTAGGTATTTGTAAAAATCTCCCACTTTGTATAGGCAGTCTGTGGTTGAGTGTCCTGAAACGGATAAACTTCTGAGCCAGCGTTATTGGCAACTTACTAATAAAGTCTTCACATACAAAATGTTCCTTAAAAAGTTTATAATTATAGAATGTGTCTTTTGCCTCTAGTTCTGTGTACCATGTCTGTATGAACTGGTCCTGTAAACAACGCTTAATTTTCTGTTTAAACCATTGACTAGTAAACTGAATATTTTCCTGAGTAATCCACATACCACTAAGACCCACTTCATTTAATATCGTCTCGACCGAGACCAGAAACCCGGATTTGAAAACATCTTCTTTATACAACTTCAACAAGAAAAAGTACACTATACTTGAAAACTTGCTTCTGGATTCTGGCTGTACCAGTTTGAACCAAAAATTCAACATATTACATTTAGCCCTTATTGTAAGTGGAAATTCACCAAGCTCGCCATAGATCATACATGTTGGCGTACTTTTGCCAAGTTTCAATAGAAGCTTAAAATAACGCAATTGTAACTTTTCAGCTACTGCCGTCATTTGATAACCCCACACCTCACTACCGTACAATAAAATGGGAGCTATCATTTTGTTGAACAATTCAATTTGTATGTCAAGTGGTAAAAACAACTTCTTGCTTTTTCTCAGCAAACTAAACATCGCCCTGGACGCCTGGTCGTATAACTGCTTCTGTGCCACGGAAAACTTGTTATTATAATTAAAGACTATTCCTAAATACTTAAAATCAAAGGCAATTTCTATGCTCTGTCCTTTGTAAGTAAATGAGGGTAACTTTCGAATTTTTCCACGTGAAAATACTACTATCTTTGTTTTAGAAACATTAATTTTAACCTGCCACTTGTCACAATAATCAGACAAGGCATCAAGTGCCTTCTGTAATGTACCTGGTGATTCTGCACAAATGACCGTGTCGTCGGCATATAACAAAAGAAACATCTTGAACAAGGCATCAACATCACTTATGTCCATGTCAAATCTGTTTGCTTCTGCCCTTAAGGAGTTAAGTCCATTTGTCCTTTCCAGTAGGAAAGTCTGCAAATCGTTTAAATACAAAGCGAATAGGAGGGGGGATAAGTTTTCTCCTTGTCGAACACCGACATCACATTGAAAGTAGCTAGATAACTGATCCCCAACTCTAACACAAGACTTGGCCTTACTGTACAGATCTCTAACAACAGACAAGATATGACCATTAATATTTGACTGCAACAACTTCTGCCATAGTAAAGCTCTATTAACACGGTCGAAGGCCTTCTCATAATCAATGAAGGCACAGTACAATTTCTTTTTGTGAAACAGAAAAAAGTCAATAATACTGTGAAGAGTGAAAATGTGATCGACAGTTGAGTGGCCAGGACGAAAGCCAGCCTGTTCTGCACCAAGCATATTGCGGTCATCTAAGTAACTCAATAGTCTGTTATTGATAACACTGGTGAATAACTTTCCAAAACAACTCAAAATTGTTATGCCTCGAAAATTAACTGGATCAGTAACCTCACCTTTATCTTTATACAAAGGTTTAATTATTCCTATTGTCCATTCATTTGGCACTTTACCTGAGAAGAGGATCAAATTAAAGAAAACGGTTAACAACTGTAGCATTTTACTTTCAGATGCTTTCAGGAACTCATTTGATACTTGATCATTACCACATGCTTTGTTTGATTTCAGTTTATGTAATGCAGCTGTTACTTCATTTTGAGAAATGGGGCAGTTGAGAAGAAGATTCTCTCTTTCTGGTTCACAGTCAGGTTCAGGATAATTATTATCATCGGACGTTGAGAACAACCCTTTGAAATGTTCCATGAAAGTCTCACATGATATGCTAGATGCAGCATCACGTTTTTCTGAGGAGGTGCCGTTCAGTATGCCAATAACTCCATTTGCCATCACCCTTCGTCCCCCTATTGTGGGAGCTCCGCATCACAATGGACGACTCCACTCCTGTTAATCAAAACTGTCGAGCCCCCCCCCCCCCCCCCGCCCAGAATTCAGCCAATCGCGTCCCGTAGCATAATAAGCACAACACATGGCATGGTCTGGCAAAACGTTTTGCCAGACACTACAACGAGGGAAGCACGTGTAGTTTGATGCGACTGAAACATGGAAAGAAAGCAGTAAGTCCATTGACGTCATTTGAGGGAAAAAGACCATTACGTCAATCGCTTTCATCTTAAAATCACCCCTTTTCTCGTACAATAATGTCTGGACGTACTGTGTTTTGTCAATGCACGCTGGAGTAAAGGGGCGCGAGCTTGCCGAGTGGAGCCGTCTATTTCCGCGGTTGCCGGTTACGAAAAGTCGGGTGCTCTCCAGCGCCGGAGACGCGAACGGTCCACCTGAGGTGGGCTACGCATGCGATGGCGAGCAACTTGAGCGTTTCGACCGGCGAAGATGTTCGCGATAAAATTAAATCAATGAAAGTTCCTGAACTGAAAAAAATATCTGAAAGACAGGGGCGTGCGTTTAAGTGGCTACACAAAAGCGCAGCTTATCGCTCTAGCCCTTG
>JACVVK020000027.1:1777500-1862500 GCA_018292915.2 Batillaria attramentaria | reverse complement strand
AGTTAGAAGAGCGGCTGTCCTCCCCCCCCCCCTCTCTCTCTCTCTCTCTCTCACACACACACACACACACACACACACACACACACACACACACACACACACACACACACACACACACACACACTCTCTCTCTCTCTCTCTCTCTCTCTCTCTCTCTCCGGCTTACACACACACACACACACACACACACACACACACACACACACACACACACACACACACACACACACACACACACAATCTCAGTCAGGCGGTATGAGGCAATCAGCATTACCGGATCACTGATTCATCATTTCGTCAGCAAGTGGCACTGACTTTCCATGAAACCTGTTTGAAACACTTGAAACAAGGAAGTTCTTCACAACTGATTCCTGTTTATCGCAGTAGGAACTACGTAATCATTGGTCAGCGTCCTGCCATCCTGTCTCCTGAACTGAACATAGGTTTATCAGTCTTTCACTCAGATTTTACCCTCTGGTCGTGTACGTAGGAGGTGTATATGAGTAGGCCGACATACACTAACAAGTGCTTTGTCAGTAGCATATGCTGTGGCCGGTGCGGGCCGTGGTAAGTTTAGGGACTAGGGATCAGCCAGCAAGCTGATTTCCATCGTTTTTATGAATAATAATAATAATAGTATTGTATAGGAGCTTTTCCCAGTTTCATGAATTGGCTCAAAGCGCCGCGAACTGAACCCAACACGCACGCTCACGTGAATCACACGCATCCTCTCACATACTGGACATAAACACATTACAATCACGTGGTGCGAAGGGTCAGCTCAGCTATTTAAATTTCGGAATTTAGAGTTGCATTTATTTTTTCAAATTTGGTGGGCTGAACATTTCCAAAGCAGAAATGTGAAGATCAGTATTGTTTATTTTCAACTTTTTTTTTGTAGTTTTCATCAGTATTTTGCTAACTATTTTGCACTGAGTGCTGTAAAAGGTTCAGGGTTCCGAGATGCAGCCTTTGCGCTAAGTTTGACAAATCTTGTCAAATCTCAAGGGCGAAAATCTCTCTCTCTCTCGCTCTTACTTTCACGTAAGCGGCACTGTTAGCCGGCATAATGTCAGTCAGCTTTACAGCGGCATTCATGTTCTGTGTGTCGCCACGCATGATTGCTAATGTATGAACTATACAGCGTTATGCATATGGTCATTCAAGCGTGTCGGGCTGGCGTGGATTACCCCGACGGAGGGTACCGTGAAACGTTCTGCACTCACGTGTTTCACCTGTGTGTCCTAACTCGTGCAGGGGTCTTCTTTCATTTGCATGTACCGACTCGAGAGCTTTTTAAATATATATATATATATATGAACATGAAAGAGAGAGAGAGGGGAGTTGAGGGGGGGGGGGGTATCGCTGGAGATAGCCTTGGAGGGCCCGCGGTTGCCGTGGGCGACAGAGGCAAAGCAAGTAACACGTCACTCAGTGTTATATTGTACGGAGTGCACCTTTTTACTGTCGCCGCCGCTGCCGCAAGGCCGGCCCGGGGGAACAAAGCGGGACGAATAAGATTGCTGCAACAGCCTGAGCTTCGCCCATCAGTCTCGCCCATCACTGAGCCGGTCTGGCGGACGAGATGAGATAGATTACCTCTGCTTCTACCCACAGTGCATATTTAGTTTTAAAAAAAAGTATCTCAGTATCTTTTGCAGTACATGCACGTGTATCTCAGTACACTTCCCTGGCCAGTCAATTTCTTGTTTTTTTAATGTCAGTTTCCAAACTTACGACAATCATAGTCACTAGCTGTCTCTGACTTCTTCAAAGTCAGTTTAGTCCCGGCACAGTAACTGATTGTAAACTGTCTCGGAGATCAGTGAAGCGGCTTTGTGACATGGCACATACTTCTTTCTTTCGTGTTTTTGTTTTGTTTTGTTTTTTGTTTGTTTGTTTGTTTGTTTCAAATTTCCCCGTTGGTCAGCCCACACCAGTCACGTCAGTAATCACATCTGATCACTAGTCATCATTTTGTTATCTCAGCGGTTGTCGTTTTGCGACTGAATAAGTCAGATCGTAGTTTCTAAATCTGACACTTCTGAGTCCTTAAAATTCAGTCAGTTTGTTGAGAAATGGCCGTTTCGACCAAACCTCAGTGTGGAATTTTCGGCCAAGCTGTCTGAATACGCAGCTACTGATTACTGAGTCCGACTGGATCGGCAAACAGAGGAACGAGGGACTGAAAACAAAACGTTGCCTTCTGCCACCCAGAAACTCAACACAGCGCACCCTAGCCGTTAATTGACATTAGTGCACTGGCTGTGGGGGACAGGCCGTCGTTTCAGCCAGTTTGATTGCCGAGTGTCAGTGAACAATCCCATATACCATCTGTAGCACATCACTAGACCGGCAAACCGGCAGTGGCTGGCTGCCACACTGTGACAGGTGATGAAACACCTGGCCCGTAGGCGGTTAAACACCGCTTGGTGATGAAATCACGCCTCTACCTGCACAGGTGGGATTGGCGGTGACCCCAGGCGGCTAGGGGTTAAAGACCCGTGGGTCACGCCAGTGGCCACGTCACAGTGGTCGTATAGTACAAGAGTAGGGATTTTGCCGACCGTGTTGAGACCTCCGGGGTGAAATGTTACTTGGCTATGAGCGGTCAACCGTCAAGTGCTAAATGAAGCATTGGGTCAGTACATGTACACGCTTTGGATTCGTGTAACCACCCTCATTCTTGGCTTTCCTTTCGGAGGGTTACACCGTAATTCCGGACAGAGTGAACTAGAGTGAACTATATTGAAACTACAGCAGCAGCTGTTTGACGTAGATTGCCAACATCCAGTGAAATCCGGTAGGTGACTGACTTGTTTCCAGAACACAGGCAACTCTTATGTTTTGAGAACTTTCGACATCTACCACTGTCATTTGGTAAAAAGGGCAATGGACTTAGTCTCTTTCATCTCTTTCATCTCTTTCATCTCTTTTCTGCTACTATTTTGAAAATGCTACCATAGGTACTGTCAGTTAAAAACAACAACAACAGCAACAACAACAACAACAAAACCCTCATTACGTTTAAGCCTCGGATTTCAGTAGATGTCTTTTCCAGTGAATTCGAGGAGGACTCGGCCATTTTCCCTTGTATATTTCAATGGCGTCTCTTTCCCAGTTTAAAGGAAGTGTATAAACCGTACACATGTCGAACTGGGACTTCCTTAAAAAAAAATCCCCCAAACATCTGTTTTTATTCCTTGGTCACAATTTTGTTTTATGTATTCCCCGGAACTACGGCAGGCGTGACTGTTGATCGCACATTATATTTCCTTCCTTTTCCCTCGGCACCATGCTTTAGTTTGTTGTGCGTGACTGTTCATGGTGCGTGCATAACTGACTGATTACATTGGTTTTTGTGTGTGTGTGTGCAGAAGCTAATCGGCTTAATCTGCGCGGAGAACTGTGCCAAATCCTTTGTTTATGTCGAAAACTTATCCACCATCCACATTATACAGTTTGATTCGCTTTGCTTTACGCCATCGTTTTCTTTGCTTTGACAGGTGACCACTGCCCAGCCTGAATAAACTCCAAGACTGACAACTTGTTAAGAAAGAAACCGAAAAAAAAACCCAAAAAAAACTGGAGCACTGACAAAGAAAAGCTTAGCTAATTTCTAAAGCGAAAAGAAACAAGTACAGCACAGTATAATAGAGAATTTTCCTTTGCGATTTCTCCGAGCGACTGCTGAAAAAAAAAGAAAAAAGAAAAAAAAAGACGGCCATCGAAGGAGACTGCCGAACTCAGTGAAAAGTAAAAAAAAACAAAAAAACTTTCGGTGTTTATTAAACAAATTCGGTACACACAGTTTTATCAAGATGGCCAGGGCACTCGGTCGCGTTTTCTTGCGTCACATGAGCCAAGCGTCATTCCCACCGACAACGCTGACGAGAATGACGCCAGCAGCAGCAACAGCCGTCGCTACTGGTCGCCGGACACGTGGTTATCAAGACTTTCCGGACGCCCCTCGGGTACTCATCACTGGTATGTGTAGACTATAGTGAAGATTACAGAAGAATATGATAGTAGGTAATTATTGTACTGTAGTTAATGTGTGTGTTGCTCATATTCATTGTTAAAATACGGAAGTGCTCTCTCTCTCTCTCTCTCTCCCTCTCTCTCTCTCTCTCTCTCTCTCTCCCTCTCTCCCCTCCCCCTCTCTGGAACAGGCGGAGTATAGAGCTGGTTATTCTACAGTCGATCAGATCTTTATTTTATATGGTGTTGTACAACGTCCTCAGCAGAAACAAGCTATATGCACGCTTCATGGATTTTCATAAAGCTTACGATAAAATAGATAGGCCACTTTTGTGGCAGATTCTTCAAAAGTAAGGTATCAGTACAAAAATGGCCAAGTGCCTTAAAGGTCTGTATACAATTTTTCCAGTGCAACTTGAAACAAGGTTGTTTGTGTAGTCCGCTCGTGCTCATATTTTTCATCAATAAGCTTGCAAAAGAAATGTTTGAAAAAAGAAAGCATGGCGTACAGGTTACGCCAGAAGAAATTAAGTTGTTCTCTCTCTCTCTCTCTCTCTCTTTCTCTCTCTCTCTCACACACACACACACACACACACACACACACACACACACACACACACACACACACACACACACACACACTACACACACACTACACCCAAGTCGGAGAGACGACAAGAAACTAAGTTCACTCAGCTCCCATTTTTAGATTGACGGAAGCAATAAAATATGAATGCGGCTAGGATTCGTCACATGAATATGATTGAGCGTCTTCCTTTGTCCCCAGGGTCGCTTGGACAACTTGGAACAGGGTTGGCAAAACTGATGAGGTAAGCACTGACACAGCAGTTTTCACTTCACCGCACACGACCCAGGCAGTCGCGTGACCCCCCCCCCCCCCCCTTTCCTCCCCCTCTCCCCCCACCCCCTCCCCCAAACACACACACACACACACACACACACACACACACACACACACACACACACACACACACACACACACACCGTGCATGGCGCACGCACACACACACACACACACACACACACACACACACACACACACACACACACACACCGTGGCAGACACACACACACACACACACACACACACACACACACACACACACACACACACACACACACACACACAGACAAAAAGAAAATCTGTTGAAAGTAATACCACTGTATACACACTGTCCTAAAAAGTCTCTGAAAAGCAAAGCCACTGTAAACGAACACTGCCTTGCGGATATTTTCTTGTTTCAACTAAATATTTCGGTCGTAATATTACTGCTTGAAAATCTCCCACGTAGAGTTGGTGTGTAGTACTGTACGTACGTATGTGTGTGTCTGAGCGCGCGCGCGAGCGTGTATATCACTGTCAGTTAAAGTGCCCATTTCATGAAATGAGCAAACTTGCATTCAAACGTTTGACTCTCAAATTCTTCAATACGCATTTCGTGAAATACGCAACAAAATTTTGCTCATTTCATGAAATGGCCAGTAAAATTGGCCGTTTCGTGAAATGAGCAATGTTATGTCGCTGCGTATTTCACGAAATGAGCAAAATCGTGCGTATTTCATGAAATGGGCAGTTTCAAAAATTACGCGTAAGACTGACGTGCACCACGGCAGTATCTGGTTGGTTGGTTCATGTGTAACGAAATGAAACGATCAGCAAAATTACTCAGGGAGTACGGTGTATCTGTTTGTTTGTGATATCCACCACACAGTAAGTTCATTTAGTTTTGGGACAACAAAGATTTTAGTGAATATTAAATACTGAAAGATTTCGCTTCTTCCAAGTGTAATCGCTCTCTGTAGTGATGACTTTTGTGTCTGTTTTCAGCCTGTTGAGTATTGCATTGTGTGTCTGTATAGAGAGCGGTATGGCCGTGAGAATGTCATCATGTCGGACATCAACAAGCCTCCCAGACATGTCCTGGAAAACGGTAGGCAATTCGATCTGTCGATACGTTAAGATGAAATGAGAAACTGAAGTCTGGTTTAGTCTTTTTTTTTTTTTTTTTTTTTTTGGCTGCCCCAACTCTTTGCCAGCTCCAGTGGTGTTCCTCCCAGGTCATGGGTGGAACCCACGGAGGACTCGGAAGCTGGTACAATTTTTATTATGCATGATGATGGAGATGAGGATGATAGTAAGATGATGCTACGGAGGTCCATGTGGTTTGGGACTGCGGGACAGGGCCGCATTCCACGCTCCCTGTCATAAATATCCCGGCATTAACCAGGCCCGGGAACTACGGCACCTGCGGTGCCGGCCGTGTAATCATCCACATCATAAGACGTGTCATACAAAGGGAAGCACCCCCAGAGTCGCACCCGTGAAGTGGGTGAAGCTCGGCTGTGTGGCAACAGCCTCCCCACTGGGCCCATAGCACACCCGCTCTGGGTAGGAGCCGACCTAGGTATGAAAAATCCCGCTTGCCTCGGCTGGGATTCGAACCCGGGTCTCCCGGTCCATGATCCGAAGTGCTAACCACTACACTACGGGGGCCGGTGGTTTAGTCATTTTCATTTGGCGTTTGTCAGAATTACGAAGAACAACGTCAAAAACACCAGCAGCAACAAAAACTTGACGGACCTTTTTGTTACTGTTTTGTTGTTGTTGTTGTTTGTTGGCCTTTGTTGTTCGTTTGTTTTTAAAGTTTTTTTTAAAATGAAACCTCTTTCAGAACACAAACAAATCAAAACAAAAATGTATTTGTGATGGCTTTTTCTTGTTGTCCCGTCTTTGATATCACCCATACGTGGTGGAAAAGGACGTGAAACTCCCAAACACCCACCCTGCATAAAAATACCCCACCCCCACCCCCGACACACACACACACACACACACACACACACACACACACACACACACACACACACACACACACACAAACAAAAAAACACCCCAACAACAAACAAAAACAACAAAACAAAAACAATAGCAACAAACAACAAGATACAAACCAAAACACGCCGCACATTAAGGACACGTGTGCACCTACTTATGTGACCCTTTTTTTTTTTTTTTTTTTTTTCTCAGGACCATTTCTGTTCGCGGACGTGCTGGACCAGCGTGGCCTTCGCGAGATCGTGGTGAACTACGAGATCGACTGGCTGATCCACTTCTCGGCTCTGCTGAGTGCTATCGGGGAGCAGAACGTGCCCCTGGCCATGCAGGTGAACATCGAAGGCGTTCACAACGTGCTGGAGGTGTCCAAGACGTTCGGACTGAAGCTCTTCATTCCCAGCACAATTGGTACGTATGTCAGAACCTTTATGCGCGACTGTTGTGAGGTGATTTTTTTTTCCTCCAGGGCTGAAGTAGCTTCTCAGGAGTTTCTCTAGCTGTAGAAGTGTGTGAGAGAGCAGCTGATGTTGTGCCAGAGCATTTTCAGTTGTTCTGAGATCTGTATCGTGAAATCGGTGAGGCCCTCCCCCCACCTGACCCCCCTTTCAAAAACAACAACAGCAAACCCCAAACAAGCAAAAAGTAACCCCCCCCCCCCCACACACACACACACCATCCACCCGCCCCCCTCCTCCCCCCCCCCCACACACACACAAGAAAAAAAAAAAGGGGGGGGGGGGGCAAATAAGCAAGCAAACAAACAAATCTTGAAAGGCAAGTTTGAAAACACCCGTGGGCTCATGTAGGCTTACAGTATCAATCTCCGTGAACTGATGTGTAATTAAAACGAGCTGTTCCCATTGCATGTCGTGTGTGTAAAGGTGCATTTGGTCCCGACTCTCCTCGCAACCCGACACCCGACATGACCATTCAGCGACCCAGGACGATCTACGGCGTCTCCAAGGTGCACGCCGAGCTTATGGGAGAGGTCGGTTGCTTCCATTGCACTATTTTCTCCCCCTTGTGGGAAAGTTACCGGTATTTATATGACAGCTGTTATGCTTATCCAGGCGCGTAGGAAGATGCTGAGAGGAAGGGGGGCCCACTAAGTCCGACGGGTGAGCCATACGGCCGGGGTGAAGAAGGGTGTGTGTGTGTGTGTGTGTGTGTGTGTGTGTGTGTGTGTGTGTGTGTGTGTGTGTGTGTGTTTTGACTGCCAAGGATTGTGTCCTGCGACAGCAGAGCAGGGGGGCCCCACCACTGGTGGGCCCCCTCTCCTCTTATCAAAAGCAAGGGGGGCCCAAAAATATCAAGTTCGGGCCTCCTTTCCAAAAATCGAACGGGGGCCTGGGCCCCCAGGGCCCCCGTGGTTCCTACGCCCCTGTTATCTATCTACCTACGTACCTACCCACCCATCCACTCACCCGTCCACCCATCTATCTATTATTTGTGAAGCTGTCATTTTGGTTATTTCAGGCGAACATTGTTTATGAGAAAAGGGTCCAATGAAAAAAAAATCCACCTGGTCTTGTTGCTAACATTACTGATTTCTTTTTATATTTATTGATATATTTTAATCTTTTGAGTCAAGCATTTTGTTTAAAAAGAAACCTGTCTGTTTCCGAAAAAGTATCATCACCTCCACTACAAAGCTATCACGTGAGATGCATGTTGCAGTACGCCAGCGACCAAGGCTGATTTATTTATGATATATGTGTCAGAGACTCTACATGCACTTTCTCGTGTCTTTGCTGTTTATCAATTGTGTCTTGCTTTCCTCCGCAGTACTACAACCACCGGTTTGGTCTGGACTTCAGGTCGCTGCGCTACCCAGGAGTCATCTCGGCCGACACCATGCCAGGTGGTGGAACTACAGGTACCGTACCTCAAGATTGTTAGAAGACACCTCCTCTGCCTATTTTTGTTTTAAAGAATACTATAGTTTTCTTTCTTGTCGATCCACGATTTTCCGTGGAAAATGATGATCTTTCCGTGGAGTAAAAAGTTTTCATGCGCTGAATGTTGCTTTTTGTCGAGGCTAGTCTCAGGTCACCAGCCATTTTGTTGTTTTGTTTTGTTTGTTTTTTGTGTGTCTACTGGCAGTTCTAATTACGTTGTGAGTGTGTGTGTGTGTGTGTGTGTGTGTGTGTGTGTGTGTGTGTGTGTGTGTGTGTGTGTGTGTGTGTGTGTGTGTGTGTGAGGGAGACTTGAGAGATAGGATTCAGAATAACTTTTTTGACTGGTCGAGAGTGACAGGAAGAGAGAGAGAGAGAGTGGGTGGGATGGGTGTTTGGGGGTTTAACGGGGAGAGAGAGAGAGAGAGAGAGAGAGAGGTGAAGATCAGTGACGATTGTTTATTTTTGTCATCTTTTTTAAGTGCGTGAGGCTCTTTTTTTTTTTCTTTTTTTTTTTAGTATTGTTTTATGTAGCTTATTGATCAACATACTTTTTGTAGTATCTTTTTATTAATGAATGCTCGGCAGGCTGTAAAAAGAATATCCATTTTAAGGACAATAAATATATATTGTCAGTATTGTAAACATATATATTGTATTACATGTGCCTGAGTTCGAGGGGAGCCGGGGTGGTCGAATGGTAGAGCGTTGGACTTCTAATGCTCGGGTCGTGAGTTCGATCCCGGCTGGGGCCAAATATTTGTGCTGGCTTTTTCATCGTTGCCCCGTCTTTGGTGGAAAAGGACGTTAAACCCCCAAACACCCACCCCCACCCTATACTGTCAGTATTGTAAATATGTATATTGTATTACATGTGCCTGAGTTCGAACCTTACATCTCTGTCACAGACTATGCGCTGATGATTTTCCACGACGCCCTGACGACAAAGCAGCACGTGTGCTACCTGCGCCCCGACACCCGTCTGCCCATGATGTACGTGGACGACACCCTGCGCGCCACCGTGGACTTCATGGAGGCCAGCCCGGACCAGCTGACCATGCGCACGTACAACGTGACGGCTATGAGCTTCACACCGGAGGAGCTGGCAGCGGAGGTCCGCAAGTACGTGCCCGACCTGGAGGTCATCTACCAGCCTGACCACCGACAGAACATCGGTGAGTGGTGTTTCGGCTCGCACCCCATACCACCTCCTCCAAGTGCGGTATGCACCCAAGCGGGCGCGCGCGCGCCCACACACACACACACACACACACACACACACGCGAACGCACGCCTTTCTCTAACGCTGAATGAGGGGCTCGATCTTTCCCAAAAGAGGCAAGTGCTGAAGAAAAAACAAAAGTGGACATGTCACTGGCTGTTGGCATTAATGGCATAATATTATACCTAGCCAGTTAAAAGCAACAACAAAAGATCAAACGACAGTGCGGTCCAAAGGTCCAGGACTGAAGCTTTTTGGTAGCAACAAAGGAACCGGTCACTCATACACAGGCTATCACGTCTAGCTTGTGTTATGCTTTTTTTTTTTTTTTTTTTCGGTTGTCCCGAAACGCCTCTGACAGATCGGAGGCAAACCAGCGCCCACAAGGGAAGCAAATGCCATTGCTTGTGGGCCCTAGCAACAGTTACCAGGGTCGACCCTGAAAGAACCTGACAAAGGTCCTTATGAACCTGACGGCAAACATTGGAACAGTCTCAACGAAAGACCGTAACACTGGGGACACTTCCGGGGTGCACAGATGCCGCATTGAACTGAACTGAACTGAACTGAACTGCGTTCTTGACTTTTGTTACAGCTGACCAGTGGCCGATGGTGTTTGACGATACCAACGCGCGCTCTGATTGGGGCTGGCAGCACCGCTTTGACCTGCCGCTCATGTGCGAGACCATGATGAAGGCTCTGCTGCCCAAGTACTCCGAGGCCGCCATCGACATGCTCAAGGAGTAGACAACCATGCCAGCCTTCATTTTCGTGGATTGCTTCCCTTAGACGTCCGAGGTGGGTCGTACCGTTTCGTGTTGCACCGGCCATAGGGCGCTTGAGACTTCGTCAGCACCTGTCGCCGGGAATCTTTTCCCCGATCGAAAGAATATTTCACGTTGGCACAGTAGCGATCAACAGTGGAACAGAGAACAGTTTAGACGTTTGCATCGTCAAGCCAAAATTGTGTTTTTGTAGACTGACAGTCAGTCTTTCCCCTCAGATTACTCGCGCGGCGTGGAGTGAAATAAGATGACATTTGACATCTCCAAGGAAAAAAAAATGAAAACACGATTTATGCAGTCGTTACTGACGAAAAAATCAGTCTTTTGCGCGACTTTTACAGTACTGAAAGGGAACTCACAGCCGAAATAGGTTGCTTAGAACCTTTTCAGTCTTTGGGGGGTGGGGAAGGAGGGTGGGGGGAACTGAAGGGGTGTTGTTCAGTGGTGGCCGGGGGGGAGGGGGGGGGGCGGTGTTGTAAAGCGAGATACAGTCAGTGCCAATGTATCATTTAAGCACTATAAATAGATGCTGTATTTTCGTCAGTAGCACTTGTTTTGGTCATCGTGATCGGAATCATAAGTACCATCACATCAATCATCTCAGAAATGTCAACTTTATTTGCTTCATACCATTCCGGATAAGATTTTCCCTCACGTCATTCCAATTGAGAATCTCAACTAGACATAGCTTGTTTCTGCACATTAATCCGTTTTAGTTTAAAAAAAAACAACAACCAAACACCCCCCCCCCCAAACATTCCAGCCTTGTCTGTTTGTACCGGTGTGAGTAACAAAATCTGTCTCCCTTTAAACCTATATATACATGTACTTCATGCCATTCCTTTCGCATGGATACAGTATGCTGTGATAGACATTTTTTTCCTACAAACAAACTGTGCCTTTTGAACAAACAAAAGGGTAAGAAAATCTTGATCTATAATCGTATATACATGTACATTATGTGTATTGCGCTACCGTCCATGCGTTTTTGCAAGGACTGTTGAGGGTGTATGGTTGTAATGGGTAATGGTTACTACCAATGCAGTTTGGACTCAGAGTGTGAAGTTTATAGAACTGTGACAAATACCTTTGTTTTGGCTCTGTACATTCCACATAATCGGACATGTGGTAGTGTTTTTACCCTTCCAGTTGTACAAGACATCCGTATGAACATCTTGAAAATGGTGGATGTTCCGCCATCTTGTTGTTGGCGTTGTTATTGTTGTTGTTGTTGTTTCGGTTGCTGAAGGAATACCAGCTTTCATTTTATTGTTTTGAACGTTTTTATCTTCTTGTGAACCATTTTCCATCGACCAGCTGGACTCAGAAGGGTAATGCTACATGTATGTAATCAACGACTCTATATCCGCTGCGCTACAGCGGACCTAAAGTCCTTGACGTAATGGTATCATGAAGACGTGTCATGAGTTATGTATTTGTTGTACAGACATATTGCTTGTTAGCCATGCAAATTTTAATTTCCTTGTAGTAAAGGGATGTTGACTCATGAAGATGGTACAACAGGCTAAGGTTTGTGCATGTACACTTCTGGAAAATATCAAGCAACACTACAACTACAACTATTTTTTTTAATACAGTTTTGCAGAAAAAGATGAACAGACGAGTGTATAAGTATGGAATGATGTTATTTATGTTTCAACACACACGTGTAAAAATAAAAAATAAAAATATAAAAGTTTTTTATTAAGGTTTTGTTGCTTGACGTTATTCTCGAGGAGTGTACATTGTGGGGACCTTTCATTTTGTTTTTATTCAGTCATTGTATCAGGGGTGTTTGGGCATATGTATATGCATAATTTTCAAGTTGTCATTATCATTTATTACATTAAGTATGCCGTTTGTGTCGCTTCAACATATCTGCTTTATTTTCTCACGCGCAGAATCTCATGTCACTTTTACACGTATAACCTTATTTAAACATTCGTTTTACCGTTGTACGAGTAATGCACAACTGAGTTACAAAATCCCGTGTTTACTTTCACGTGTGATTATATGTATCGACATCCGTACTTTTTTTTGGTTGTTGTTGAGGTTTTGCCCACCAGCTAAGGGCACTGCTAAGTATCTCAAAATGAATCTCCAATTAATTGTTTGGTCGTGTATCGTTTTTAAGAGCGGACGAAATCTCTGAAATGACTACGATTGTTCACTGACCGTTTTCAGTGAATTGTGCCATGAATTTCATCATTTTATGCCAGCGTGTTGTTAATGTAGTTGTTGTCAGTTTACAAATAAAAGGATACAAACATTCCACTTTTCACAATGTTATCCCCATGCTGATTACAGTTTACTTGCACGTATTAATTTTGAAAATTTGTGTTGTAGGTATGTACCGCGTAGCTTTTGTCTGTCTGTCTGTCTGTCTGTCTGTCTGTCTGTCTCTCTCTCTCTCTCTCTCTCTCTCTCTCTCTCTCTCTCTCTCTCTCTCTCTCTCTCTCTCTCTCTCTGTACACATTGCGTTGTTTACACACATACACATGGTGGTTAAGGTCATTCCTGTTAATACGGTGCCACTGCATACACAAGGTACCACTCAGACTGCATACACAGCATATAAGAAAAACACAAAAATCGTTCACCCGCCGGGTTTTTTTTTTTTTTTTTTTGGCATTGTATTTTTGTATTTGTGTCACATGTGCGATGAGCACACGTTTCCTCCCCTCGATGTGGGCTGAAGGGCTCATCAATAAACTGACTGATTGATCTCTCTGTACACATTTCGTTGTTTACACACATACACATGGTGGTTAAGGTCATCGCTGTTACTGAATGCGTTTCTTTATCGCGTTAAGGTTATTTACTGAACCTAACATTCCTATGATTATTATGACTTTTCTTATGCTTCAGACGTACGCACAACGCTGCTCATCGGTTTATGAATCTCACAATGTATACGAATCGAAGATAGCGCTGCTTTGTGGGAACAAAATTATAGCCTACCTCTGTACAAAGTAGTTTTGTCAGTTGTGTAGCACTTTTTTTAATGTGTGGTCGATATACTGGCAATGTTTTATCAGTTGCTTACGTAGAGGAATACATGCTGTAATGTTGATTTTCTCGAGGACTTGGCTTTCCATTTTTTTTTTTTTTTTTTTTTTGGTGTGGGTTTTTTTTTTTTTGGTTGTTGTTTTTTGTTCTTGAAGAATTTTACAGCTTTAAAATAAAAGCTTTCAGGTTTGGATTAGGTGTGTGTGTGTGTGTGTGTGTGTGTGTGTGTGTGTGTGTGTGTGTGTGTGTGTGTGTGTGTGTGTGTGTGTGTGTGTGCGTCATTGTGGTGTGTGTGTGTGTGTGTGTGTGTGTGTGTGTGTGTGTGTGTGTGTGTGTGTGTGTGTGTGAGTGAGATACATGTACTTTACTCTGTCAACTTGTCTTTTCTTCGCTCCTACATTCTGTCTTTTCTTTCTTTGTTTTTTCGTTCAAGTTCAACTCGTTCTTTCTTCAGCTGGGTGGAAATTATCGTGGCCGTTATTTCAACCACAGCACTGATGTTGTTCTCACAGTAGTACGCCCCCTGAGTGACCCGAATAGAACACTGACTGTTTATGAGTTCGTTCATCTATTTGCTTTGACTATTTCACAGGCGGGAGTGTTCTCAGACAGATCACGAACAAACAATAACAACATAGCTCCGGCAAGGTCTGTGACCGTGACGTCAGTGAACATTTCTGGGTTTCTAGTTAGCGGTGCGGGGTCTCTCACAGATTTTCCCTTCCCTCGGTATGGGGTACATGTACTGGTATGCCCGTCAGCGTGGCAGTTAACATAGTGACGACTGACCGGTCTTCGCTGGACTGTTAATGTTGTATACGTAGTCACTTCACAAACTGACAGACCTAGCGTGGTTTACTTGGCGTGGTAACGTGCAAGGATGAATGACACAAGAGTAGTAAGCGACACACGTGGATCTCCATATCACCATCATCGTCATCACCATGATCATCAACTGATGACATAAATTGATTTTTTTTTTTAAATCCAAGTTTTAATTTCTTGTGTGGATTTTAACCTTGATCTCAGAAAGATTGCCGGGTAAGCAGCATGTGGGGTGAGTGTGTGTTTAGGAGTTTAACGTCCTTTTCCACTTGTGGGTGATGTCAAAGACGGGGATAACGAGAAAAAGTCCAGCACAAGTATTTGGCCCCAGCCGGGATTCGAACCCACTACCCGAGGATTGTGAGTCCAACGCTCTACCATTCGGCTATCCCGGCTCCCCGTAACCCAGATTACCCCCCCCCCCCCCCCCCCCCCGGCTGGTTTGACTCCATCCAGGACACGTTTAGCCTAAAGCTGCACTGACCCGGGGCTCCTCCAGCCTCAAGCTACTTAGACCCGGGGCACTTCAGGCTGGGGAGTGCATCCCGCGTAAACAGGAATAGAAATGATCATCGACGTGCGATGGGGTAGAAACAGTCCAATTATCACTTAATCAGCGTTACGGGAAAAAAGTTTGCAGCAAATTAATTCTCACAGATTTTGACCCTGCTGCGACACACACCCGCCACCATAGGACGATTCAGTTTAAATCCAGAGTTATTCCAACCGAACAATTCTGACGCAACTTTTGTTTTTAATCAAGACGGGTGGGGTGGGCGTTTGGGGGTTTAACGTCCTTTTCCACCACATACGGGTGATATCAAAGACGGGGCAACGATGAAAAGGCCAGCACAAATATTTGGCCCCAGCCGGGATACGAACTCACGACCCGAGCATTAGAAGTCCAACGCTCTACCATTCGGCCACCCCGGCTCCCTTAATGAAGACGGCCCAGGAAGCAGTTACCATAATACACGTATCTCCACACAACGATGTGCCTGGTTAATGCTCTTTCGCATCATTTACTCCTGAAATACCGTGCTTCGTGAGACATCGTACTCAGTCATTTTCTTTCATCTCTGACGGTACACATACTGGCGTACCCCCGCAGGTTTCTGCCGGACGTCCATGCGGGCAGTCCCGTGTCTGCAGGAATGCTGTTATCGACTGTTTGATGACTTGTGTACACGACAGATAGTACAAACGGGAGTCGCCAACTCAGTTAGTCAACAAGCAGTCTTACGATAATACGGTTGTAGTTGGTTGATCGTAACCGGGAGTCTCAGCGTAAGAGTAGCGTGGCAGTGCCTTCGTTTCTGGTTGTTGAGGAATGCGGTGTTCCTCGAAGTCAAATGTGATGTCGGATTGGGTTGACTAAGGTAGTTCTGACATTCAAACACGCGCAGATCAGGCGATTAAATCTCAATGTTATGCGTGTGTATCACTGAGTGTGCACTGTGAGGAAAGTAGCATAACTCTCGTCAGTACCATGACTCGCATTTCTAACATCATCAGTGACTGATCTCAGACCTCCATCCGTTTCCGGCTTATCTCAATAAAGAAACAACATTTTTTTTAAAGCCTTTTCTTAAATTTGTCCTCGCATTTATGTATCACGTCAACGCTGACTGAGTTGACTACTTCATCCCCTCTCTAGCCCCGGCCGCCACTGAGACCCCCGCGAAATCCGGTTGCTAGTGGGACACTGCAGTCACTTCCCCTATCGCTCCTGTTTGGCTCAGCTCGTATAATTATATGCAATGGGCAAACTACAAGCATGCCGACAGCACTTTCATCCCTTTTCAAAATTGAAATAGGAAACAGAATATTTCAGTTCCTTTTTGGTGTAAGTGCAAAGCCAACAGGTGCGCCTGTTGCGCACTGCCAGTCAGTGAAATCAGTCGTCATGACTGACGGTGATCAGACAGTAACCCAGTGATCATCAGGGCCCTTTCCGCCGTCGGATAGGCAAGTTCTTTTTCTCACTCTTCCTCCTCGGTCCTCCTAAAGTCAAGGTGATGCGTAGGAGTGTGAGTAAAGACAGATCCGGCGACTTAACCTTTACCGCCACAGTAAAGCCACAACACACAGCCGAATATCCCTTCTCGCCGCCCCAAAGTGTGGGTGTTTCTGCCCTTACCATACCCTGCTTCACACCCTCAGTGTGTTTCTCGGTTCCGCTCCGAGTTCCCGTTCTACGCCCATGAATAGCTGAGAGAGAAAGAAGGCATGGAATTTGCAGAGAGCATACTGCACGTGCCTAGGAGAGAGCGCGGCCCGACTTGAAGTCACTGTGCTAGGCATATTGAGTTAGTTAGGTGTGCTATAGTTTCGTGTCTTAGTTTACTGTCGCAAATTACTACATAAATGAGACAGAGACGCACCCCGGGCTGGGACCCCTGCACCTGACCACCATCCCAAAAAATCCCAAAGAAAGAAACAAACAAAGAAACGGCAAACAAAACAAACAAACAAACAGACTAACACTTAAACGAAGAACAATAAAGAAAACCCGAAAACCACAGACACACACACACTGACACACACACACTGACAAACGCACACACACTCACACTGCACACACTGACGGCACACACACACACACACCGGCACACACACACACACACACACACACACACACACACACACACACACACACACACACACACACACACACCGTGGCACACACACACACACACACACACACACACACACACACACACACACACACACACACACACACACACACTGACACGCACTGACACACCACCACCGCTCACCGCCACCACCACTGACCAACTTGTACAACAAGAACAAATGAAAACGGCCCTCCCCCAAAAAAACAACAACAACAACAACAACAAAAAACCAAAATAAAAACCAAAAAACAAAACAAAACTGAAAACAACAAAAAACCCAACAACAAACACCACACAAACAAATTAACAAACAACAAACACTGAAACATCAACAACAACAAAAACTGTGACAAACAAGCATACCAACCAACCAACCAACCAACCAACCAAACAAACAAAATCCCGTTTGAGCATACTACACAGCGTTCGCTGCAGCATACACGCGTATGTATTCTGCGTTTTCGGGCAGTAGGGCGCTGCAGCTATGCAGAACTTGACGTAGCGAGCATACACACCTGGGGAACGACTGAAATCATGCAGAGTGACTTGCGTCAGCAAGTTCCTGAGAACTAGTCACAGTCTCGACAGGCTAATATAATAGCAGTGTCGAGTCAGTCGGATCTTGTTATTAAGAACACCTTGATCACAATAACTGAAATCGCCAGAGCAATGATGAGTACACATGACTGATGTGTTATTTCGGTTAAAGGGAAACAACTGAAAACAATCTGTGCTAATTGTTGAATTACCAATCTTAGTCTGTCTGTCTGTCCGTCTGTCTCTTTTTCTGTTGAACTGATGTGTTTAATTTTGTAGGACTTCCTATTGTTCGTAAGAATTTCCTATTTTCTTTCTTTGGCGGTGTAGAAATGGAAAACAGAAAAACCAAACAAAACAAATCAACAACAACATTATGCCTAGAACTTCCTCCGTTGCAAAATAAGGGATCTCTGTCTCAGTGTCTGTCTGTCTGTCTAGTCCGTCTCTCTCTCTCTCTCTCTCCGAGGCTCTCTCTCCGAGGCTCTGCTCGTGTGTGAGGAGGTAGGTAAGTGTGTGTATCAGGTGGTGTGTGTGTGTGTGTGTGTGTGTGTGTGTGTGTGTGTGTGTGTGTGTGTGTGTGTGTGAGAGAGAGAGAGAGAGAGAGCCTGAGAGAGAGCCTGAGAGAGAGAGAGAGAGAGAGAGAGAACAGCCTGCCGTCTCTAATGAACAAACCACAACATTACACCCAAGAGAGCAGCCGAGGGTTGATGCACTGAGAACTTGGAAGGAGGGAGGACTGAAAAACCGCTAAAGGCTCTGAAAGCACAAACTCGTGGTTTTTCAACACTGTGGCACAGCTGACGCCTGAAAAAGACAAGCCCTACGCGTGCATGCTGTGCCGTACCCAGCAATATGTCCTCAGCTATGAGATGTTGGGCCTGCCGGTACGCTCTTGTGGGCGACGATGTCAGTTCGCATCAGTGCGGCTTTGAGGTTATCACTTTTTTTCTCCGTATTGAGAAGGAACTTTCACACTAAGACGGTGACATTTGAACAGAACGTGGGTGGGGAGGGGGAGGGGGTGGAGGGGTCGGGGGTGGGGGTGGTGGTGGGGGGAGAGGAGGATTGGGGGAAGGGCGGGGAGGGAGCCTGTACAAAGTCAATTTAAGGCCGTTGGGATTTCTATGCAGCCAGCCATCCAACGCGGAACAAACGACCAATCTCATTCTTGTACAACCTTGGCGCGACTTGCAATGGGTGGCTGGGTGGGTGTTTGGGCCTTTAACGTCCTTTTCCACCACGTATGGGTGATATCGAGAAAAAGGCCAGCACAAATATTTCGCCCCAGCCCGTATTCGAACTGCCGGTGTAGGATCCGGTCCGGTCCCCCCTCTGAAGCAGTCCCCCGGGGGACCAATTCGTGGCAAAAACTGCTCTATAATGGTCCCCCCTTAGACATCCAGCCTCGTTTTCGACTGGTCCCCCTGGGCGATTTTGGTCCCCCCTCGCATCCAAAGTAGGCCCCCTCTCGAACTGGTCCCCCTCTTTTCTAATCAATGTAGAGCTATGTCAGTATTTATTTTTAACTTTATTGTTATAGTGTGTGTCAACTCAGTAGAAAACGTGACTCTGGATCTCTCTCACACTCTCTCTCTCTCTCTCTCGCCCCCCACACTTTCTCTCCTCCCCCCATCTCTCAAACACACACACACACACATTATGCACGCACGCACGCACGCGTGCACACTCACTCACGCACGCACGCACGCAAACACACACGCGCACGCACACACACACACACACACACACCTCTTTCGTTATATGTATAATTATTTTCATTTTTGTACAGAGATGTTATTCAAGATGATCTTGAACTGGGTCAAGGTTACAGTGTCAAATCTAAACTTTTAAAAGTGATTTAACTTCGTAGATTTGCCGTTCTATGTAGCCTATACTTTTGTTTTTTTTATTTTCTCTTTTTTTTTTTTTGTGGGATGAGGAAACGGTCGCCACTAAAAAACAAAAGTATAGGCTACATAGAACGGCAAATCTACGAAGTTAAATCACTTTTAAAAGTTTAGATTTGTTTTTTCTTTTCTTTTATTTATTTTTTTTGTGGGATGAGAAAACGGTCGCCACGCTTCTTGACACGTCACGTGACTCGTGTCAAACATGCCTATAATTATAAGTACACGACAATTCATTCCGTACTTGGGCCACCGAGGTTGAGATATTTGCTGCAGCCACCCTCTTGGACACGCCCGTGTATGTGTTCACAAGAGAGGCTCCAGGCCGACAACCTAGGTGGCTGAAATACGGGCCAGTTTGGCAATCGGCCCCATTGAAAACAGACAGAGTAATTTATATAATGAATCTTGGACATCACTTTGCTCCTGTTTTTTGTGTCACTCCTTAGACCAGAACTGTTAGTCTTCTGCTGTTTTTTGTTGTTTCAAGGGTCATGATTTGAGACACTGGTACTCAGTCTTGACTGTCTACTTGAAGTACGCTGAAAGCCAAAGGTGGCAACTAGTTTTCATGTCATGGACACTTACTTAATTTTGAAGAAATATTTTTCTATGGCGTTGTATAGAAAATATTAGATACTTGGTCTTTGATGTTATTCTCTAAATGCTATTTCCAGTTTTAAAAAAATGACAGGAAATGTGGACAGCAAAAAACAACCAATGCAAAAAAACAACTGAAAGAAACAAGAACACAACCAAACAAATATATCTCACACACACAAAAATAACAACAAGCACATAAATCGGAAAAAAAGAAAAAAAAAAAGTTCCTATGGCCCTGTGCTTTTGGGGACAATAAAGTTTTGTAACAATAAAGTTAAAAATAAATACTGACATAGCTCTACATTGGTTAGAAAAGAGGGGGACCAGTTCGAGAGGGGGCCTATTTTGGATGCGAGGGGGGACCAAAATCGCCCAGGGGGACCAGTCGAAAACGAGGCTGGATGTCTAAGGGGGGGACCATTATAGAGCAGTTTTTGCCACGAATTGGTCCCCCGGGGGACTACTTCAGAGGGGGGACCGGACCGGATGCTACACCGGCTTGCAATGGACCTGGCAATTATCCCGGCGGCCTGCTCGAGCGGCCATTTTGAAAGCTCATCTCCCATCAATTCTATGGCTACGCGACACAGATGCAAATCTGGAGGAAAACGCTATATATATATTCCTCTTACACATAACGCTGCAGATGACACCCTAGAAATGCTTTAAAATTCACCAAAACTCAGGCAGCCATAGACTCATGCATAGAGGAAATTTAAACAAATTCCAATATTCCGTTTTTTGGCAATGTTGGCAGCGACCACATACCCCCTCATTCCACGGTCGTCTGCTGGCTCCTGTGCCAGCCGCGCATGAATACAAATAGTCCACAAGCCAGCCTCATTTTTCCCTAATTTTACTATTACCTGGCATGAAACTTGTTTACAAAGCCAACAAAAAGCACCAGATTGCCATATTTTACTATGCACACAAATTTTAAAAGGGGCAAAGATTTTCTACTATATTTAGCCGAGTTCTTACTACATGCCCCGGAAGCTAATACCGTCGCGTAGCCTGTATACTCACAGATAGTCCTGATCTCTTTTGGTAGTGTCTACCAACGTACCACGCAGACACCTGCACAGTGACAGCATCTCACAGGCTGGCACCGGACGAGCGGCCCAACAAAAGGGATACACGCGACGCGAGTATAATAAAGAGTTAGCTAACCGCTGAGTACGGGGAATTTGAGGAGCCGGGATAGCCGAATGGTAGAGCGTTGGCCGACTCTCAATGCTCAGGTCGTGAGTTCGAATCCCGGTTGGGGCCAAATATTTGTGCTGGTCTTTTTCAAGTTGCTCCGTCAGTCTATGATATCACCCTTGCGTGGTGGAAAAGGACGTTAAACTCCCAAACAGCCAAACAAGCAAGGAGAATTTGAATTTTCGGACGGCTCGTGCATCGGCAGTGTGTCGCATTCCGAGCTCTGCTACTCACTTTTTTTGTAGATATAATGTTTGTTAGTGTGTTTGTTTGCTTTATTTCGCCGGTTTAAAACTTGTCTCTAGCTCGAACGACTCGATGGTGGCCGGAGGTCAGTGTAGTCCCGGTGGCGCAGCGGAGTTTTCACCCTGAACTGGATAAGGAGCTCACGGCAAGAAAGGCCACAACACGAACGATTCAATTCTCCCGTCAAACCGAGCCGCGAAAGAAAGCGCGCGCCAGCGGCCGCGGGCAAGGCAGAAAATCAACAAGTCCGTTCTCCTGTCAGTATCCCCACCAAGCACTTTCACCACAGCCGGGTGTCGGTGCTACAGTGCATGGCCAAGTGGTTCACTTGATACTCTTACGCTTACTGAAACACTGGCAGTGCATTCGTCCTTACTTCAATACGTCTTCAGTCTTCATCTTATACATTTTAAGTCAGGAGTTAGAGTGGTTGTAGGCAAGGTGTTATACGGTGACTTCCGTGTGGATACACACACGTTATGTCACAAAATACACTGATCTGGCGAGGACTGAATGACATGACGGGTGGTGGTGTACTGTGCACATGCGAGAGTGCATGAACCATCTGGTGGTGCAGTACGGTACGTCAAGGAATAACGTTGCCGCAGCATTATTGTTTTGTACCCGCTGTGGCCGCTGAGCGAGAGTGTGTTTTTCAGACTCGGAGCCTCAGTCAGTGTTCTAGCATACATACGTCAGTGTTCTAGCATACATACCGTCTATACATACATAGGATACGCGGTGATTGTGTCAGGCCTCGTCGACAGCTGTGTTTGAGTCGACTGAGAAGGAAGCCTGTTACAGCTGTTTTCTGACATTGTTGAGGTAAGTCAGTTATTTATTACATCTCTCTGTCTCCCCCCCCCCCCTCCCCTCTCTGTCTGTCTGTCTGTCCGAGTCAGCGCCTGTCTGTCTCGATGACTGTCTGTCTGTCCGATCTGTCGCTGTCTTTCTATCTGTCTGTCTCAGTGTCTGTCTGTCTCAGTGTCTGTCTGTCTGTCTGTCTGTCTCTCTCTCTCTCTCTCTCTGTTCAGTATTGTTTATGGTGTTGGAATTGCCACCTACCTTTTCTTGCGGTCCCCGGCCGGCGGCTGTGACATACATAATATTACAGCAGTACTGAACTTAGTTCAGTAACGGCGCTGGGCAGGTACGGTAAACTAGTTACACTGGTGGCGGCATGTCATCAGTCGGCAATGCAAACTGAACTTCCGCTGTTATGAAATACAGTTTCAGAGAAACAATGAAAATGACATTGACAAAGACGTGTATTCAGTACGCTTCCGGCCAAAGTTTCAGAGAGAGAGAGAGAGAGAGAGAGAGCCTGAGAGAGTGAGAGAGAGAGAGAGAGAGAGAGAGAGAGAGAGAGAGAGAGAGAGAGATCATGATGATGTGAAACGTTTTTACTATAGTATTCAGGATAGAGCATCAGTTGCTGCCTATCTTGCAGGCTGTCCTGCTTTTCTACATTCAAGGGTACTGAAAAAAAACAAAACAACAACAATAACAACAACAACAACAAAATACAAACTATCTAAAGGAAATGAAAAAGAGAAAAGTATACATGATAAACAAATCAATACACACGTGGCATGTGCTGATAATATTGGCTGTATGCCAAGTAAGACCTTCATAGTCATCACTAAAATTCAAAAACATGTATGTAACACGTTAATTTTCTATCAGTGGTCGTTCAGTGTCAGATGAGCGTGTCGTGTTCAATTTGTTTGCAGTTTATGAATTTAGAAACGTTTTGGATACTCAGTAGTAAAGAGTTCCATAAGGACGCCCCTGAGAAAGACTACATTTATAGGTACTATCAACCCTTGGGCGGGGCACTTGGAGCAGAGAGAGAGAGAGAGAGGGAGAGAGAGAGATTTCGCTTCTCAGTGGGGACTGGAAACAGTAGTAACCATTACTGCACAAGGCACAGCTGACATTTCAAGAATTGACTTGACAGCGAAACCGTACTCGCAACAACAGGGCTCAAAACAGAGATATCAGACAATAATACATAAGTTACCCGGAAAATTTTCAAGGCGATGACATTTAGCCAGGCTGACTGAATGTCAGTCAGTCAGCACGATGTATATCCTTCACTTTTTGAAAAAAACACAACTGTGCATAATTATCACAGCTAGGGGCAAGCCGGCTGCCAGTGTATTGGACGGATGTTTCGCCGATTTGTCTGCTCAGGTCGCATCAACAGCTCAGTCTGGGTGTGTTGCAGTGTTTATCGTGTTAGGGTCATTCATTTTATATCAGTGAGTGCACTGGCATGTGATGGAAGGGGACACACACTCTCTCTCTCTCTCTCTCTCTCTCTCTGGGGGAACCGGGATAGCCGAATGGTAGAACACACACACACACACACACACACACACTGGCACACACACACACACACACACACACACACACACACACACACCGTGGCACACACACACACACACACACACACACACACACACACACACACACACACACACACACACACACAACTGGTTTTTTACGGCTGGTAAGAAAACTGACTGCTACTCTGTGTGTGTGTGTGTGTGTGTGTGTGTGTGTGTGTGTGTGTGTGTGTGTGTGTGTGTGAGAGAGAGAGAGAGAGAGAGAGAGAGAGAGAGAGAGAGAGAGACTCACGTCACTGCCACATATATACTCCATTCAGACTGACCACGAAACACAAGTCAGTGTCAACAGTCGGTGCTGTCACCCCGGTCTGAGCTCTGCGACCAGTAAAAAGAACGGACAGTCGCTCATTTTTCACCTGTGATGGCCTCACTGTGTCAGTCTACCACAACTGATACAACAGCACCTTTTACCACAGAAACCGCCGGAATGGACATCCTTTTAGCTGTCAAGGCGAGGCGAAAGTATTGCCAGTTACAAGGGCGGCTGTCATTCAAACGAAACTGACAGCAAAGGACTAAACGACAAGCAACATGATTGTCCGTCGTTTTCTTTTTAGCTACACTCAGTGAAGGCTTCGGCGGGTAACCTTCGTCCCTAGCCAGTTTAGAACTCATCCCGAAACATCCGTCTTGTGAACTGAGGTGGCTTCAGTGCGTGGTGCGCATCAGAAAGCAGGTGATTATTCACCGGGCTGAGCGATTCTGAACTGTAGCTGAACCCAACACGCACGCTCACGTGCATCACACGCATTCTCTCACACACTGCACATGAATACATTACAATCACCTGGTGCGAATGGTCAGCTCAGCTATTTACGTTTCGGAATTTAGAATTGCATTTAGGTGGGGTTTTTTTGTTTTGTTTTTTTGGCTGAACATTTCCAAAGCAGAGGTTGAGGAAGCCGGAGTACCCGGAGAGAACCCCCGACGATCGGCCCGAATGAAGGAGAAAGTGGGACTCGAACCTAACCTGTCCCACTGGTGGCGAAGTCTCTTAACCACTAGACCACCGACCGACCCTCTAAGGTGATCGATCTTTGGTTTGGATGCCGTTGCATTTTGTTCGAGACGACTTCAATATTTTAATTTTTGTGTGAAGAAAAGCTTTTTTTTTGGGGGGGGGGGGGCTGCCCCAACTCTTTGCCAGCCCCAGTGGTGTTCCTCCCGGGTCATGAGTGGAATCCACGGAGGGCTCAAAAGGGCTTATTATGCATGAGGATGGAGATGAGGATGATGGTAATATGATGCCACGGAGATCCGTGTGGTTTGGGACTGCGGGACAGGGCCGCATTCCACGCTTCCTGTCATAAATATCCCAGCGGTCATCAGGCCTGGGGACTACGGCACCTGTGGTGCCGGCCGTGTAATCATCCACATCATAAGACGTCTCATACCAAGGGAAGCACCCCCAAAGTCGCACCCGTGAAGTGGGTGAATCTCGGCTGTGTCAGTGGCAACAGCCTCCCCACTGGGCCCGTAACACTCCCGCTCTGGGTAGGAGCCGACCTATGTAGGAAAAATCCCGCTTGCCTCGGCTGGGATTCGAACCCGGGTCTCCCGGTCCATGGTCCGAAGTTCTAACCACTACACTACGGGGGCCGATGAAAAGCATTTTTTTTTTTTACTTTAGTAAAGACTTTCTCTTACACCGGCTACATTAGCTGCACTACTAGAGCCGTGCATGCCCTCACAGTACGTCTGTCAGTCGTGTTAACGAAAAGTTCATGGACCCTAGCGAAGCTGTGAAATTCTAGCAGTTAAAAAACAGATGGTATCGAAACTAAGTCACTTCAGCTTGATTCTCCTCAGTCTCGGATTTCCTAGAGTGAGATAAGCTGCTAAGCCAGCGTTGACACACTGGGAAAGCTTGTGGTGCACCCAAATGCCTTTCATAGTACGAAAGAGCTTCCCCAGGGTCACGTCGCCCCCCTCACCCCCCCCCCCCCTCACCCCCCCCCCCCACACACACACACCCCACCTCCGCCTCGCCGTGTTTGGAAGCAATTTAGAGCGTTTTGATTTTCGTGTGTGTGTGTGTGTGTGTGTGTGTGTGTGTGTGTGTGTGTGTGTGTGTGTGTAAAAAATAAACACTTCTACTTTTTTCAGGAAGATGCATTTTCGATGGCAGAAAGTGCCGCTACTGAAGATCACGGCTGTAAAAAGCAAATCGTCAAATGATTGTTTGTTTGTTTGCTGTAAACAAGTTTCTAAATAACTGTTTACATGATAGAATTACTGCTACTCGACCGGGTTTTGACCTCGCGACGCCGCACTGTGTAGTCGCCCGAATCAAACCACTCCTTCAGTCAACCGGGTCCGCACACTCCCACACACACACGGGGGCTACTCGAGATGGCTGAGAGTGTTTCTGGTGCTATCTGCGATTAAAGCGTTTTGACGACGACAGTGACTGGATAGCTCCCAGGTAAAGCCTGTGTGTTTGAGATAGATATATATGTATATATGTATATGACCATGAACCCGTATTTACATTAGAAAGCGTTTCAAAGTCTTGTTGATACCACTGCCCTTTCTTTCACACTGACAAACGAAAGTCCGTTGGAAACACTCGGTGCTACTCAAATTTGAAAATGGAAACACTCGGTGCGACTGTTTGGAAGCACTGTTCGTGCAGTCATTCTATTTGGTTTAGAATGATAACAGCACAGGGAACACTCTCCGCCGTTTTGGTTCAGCCCCATGACAAACACAAGTGACAAAGATGGCCCCCAGGAGTTGAGACCTTTAAGCTAACCGCTCTTACGAGTGCTCTCCTATCGACTTGAGGCTACATTTCACAATTATCCTCGCCCTGTACATAATTTCTGTGACACATACCCCGATTGTCTACCCGGCAACCCGTAAATTAAACCGGGGCTAGGAGATTTACCCGAGGGTTGACCTGTCACCCTTATCTGCCTTTATTCACCCGAGTTAAGATTTAGCAGGACTTTGCCTCGGGTCCTGAAAGGCTTTGGGTTTCAATTCCGCTCTCACGCTCCTCGTGAAACTGTTGGATCAAGATCTGTCAGTCGCGAAGAAAGTTGGCAGGAAAGCTGGCCAGACGACAATATTGTCAATTTCTTGTACATTTGTTAGCGAATTTGACGTCACGAGGCGAATCAGTTTCTTTAACATGGAGTCGGGCAAACTGAAATTGACGATTATGAAAATCCGGCTGCTAGGCAGATTCTCATTGGTTTTGCTCCGTGGTCTGAAAATGTTATTGCTTATTGTGTGGCGTTCATAGTCAGAGAGAGAGAGAGAGAGAGCGGACAGACAGACAGAGAGCGGAGAGAGAGAGAGAGAGAGAGAAGCGGGGGGGGGGGGAGACAGACAGACAGACAGAGAGAGATTATACCAAATCAGACAACTCAGTATTTCGCACCTGTGCAATGGCCATGGTTCACGCCGAGTCCAGACCTTGTACCTTCCTGTATTTTTCACTGAAAGCAATTGACTATAGACAACTGACTCCAACGAACAAAAGTACTCGCGTACCCTTCAGAAAGCCATATATGTCTTCCGTGGCCTTCCGTGTAGTCTACATGAGAGGCATTTCCAAGAGAGTTATTTCAAGACAGGTCAAATGCGTGCACGGCATGACCACACAGATCTTGGGTTTTTTTTTTTTTTTTTTTTGGGGGGGGGATAGTACATCAACGGGTAGTTCAAACCCCGCTTGATGGACACTAGCTACCACCATTACCCCAAGACCACACGGATATATCAAGATAATTAGCTTCTCGCATACCCTCGTTCACTGCCCGCTGTCGAAGAGGATCAGGGTGAAATGTTATGTACCTGCTGCCCAAAGAGAGACGCACCAGCCGTTTGATCTGTCCTGGGTTGCCGCTCGTCAGGTATCTAACGAGGTCTGCTTGTGGCCACTTAAAGAAAAAGAGTTATTGGAAGGGTCCACTCAACAAGGCCATTTATTCTCTGCTTTGCTGGACGGAGTTCGGATAGGTCTGCAAGTTGCGCTCTCTCTGCACAGCATTGGAGCCCATGCCACAGTGACGACTTTACAGCAGCTCTGTGCCGGCCACAACCTGTAGTGGACCGTATGGCTTTGTTGTGCAGAATTTCTCGCCTCTGTTGGAGAGAGAATAGAGTACGATTAGGCTTAAAAGACTGAGGACGACAGACGAAACGAATGTAGTCCAAATTTTCAGCGAGTGGGTGGGATGGGTGGGTGTTTGAGGGTTTAACGTCCTTTTCCACCACATAAGTGTGATGCCAAGGACGGGGCAACGAGAAAAAAGCACAACATATTTGGCCCCGGCCGGAATTCGAAATCACGACCCGACACACACTGGCAGTCAGGATTGTTCTGAGACTGAATGGAATACATCTAGCGCCCCCCCCCACCCCCATCCCAAAGCCCTCCCCCCCCCCCGCCAACCACACCCCACCCCCAGTCCGAGGCTGTTAGAACCAAGGGCGAGTCAGTACACTGACTGACCATTGTCCGCACAGCGCTCATCAGGATTCCTGGACTGAAGTCGAGTGCACCAACAATCAGGGTCAGTTGGTAAACTATCCTTGGGACAATTCAGTAAATCCCTGTTCTGGACTGAACAGTGTGTGTGTGTGTGTGTGTGTGTGTGTGTGTGTGGTGTGCCGGTGCCCAGTGTGTGTGAGAGAGAGAGAGACTCGGAGAGAGAGAGAGAGAGAGACTCGGAGAGAGAGAGAGAGAGAGACTCGGAGAGAGAGAGAGAGAGAGAGAGCTCCGATCCCACGAACAAATGTGTGAAATTACATGCAATATTATCTTCACTGAGTCACGTATGATTTTTCATGGTTCCCAAATGCCAACATAAAAAAAGAAGAGAGAGAGAGAGAGAGCTTGCTATATCAGTGCATAATTCTGAAACCTATTTCCTACATAATAACATTTACTTGACAGATTTGTGCTCGAATATCTGCACGGACACAGCATCGCTCAGTAGGCCTGTTTACACCTTTGTGGGTTTTCAGGTAGTCTTAGTCAGTCCATCGCTAGGCAAAACAAACAAGCGTTGCCCTCCAATTACCACGCACATGTACCTGCAGACAGACTAGTGCCACTGGGTCTCAGTGTTTATTCCGTGCGTAGGTCAGTGACTCCTAAAAGGCCTTTTTTCCCCGCTTGTGTTTACTACTAACGGGTGACTGGTTGGGTTGTGGGCTGGGGATGGGCACGATAATTACTGGAAGATTTGAGTTCTCTTTTGACGTCTGTAGGCGCAGTTTTTCATTCGGAAAGACGTTTCCTTCGTCGACGGTTCGCACATACTGCACGCACGCACGCATCAGTGCACACACACACACACACACACACACACACACACACACACACACACACACACACACACACACACACACGCACGCACGCACACACGCACGCATACACATATACACACGAATACACTGACGCATGCGCGCGCGCAAGCACACACACACACACACACACACACACACACACACCACTGACGCATGCGCGCTCGCGCAAGCACGCACGCACGCACGCACACACGCACACACACACTCACACCGGCATACACACACACACACACACACACACACACACTGTGGCACAGCGCGGCCTTGCGGCTGCCGAGAAGCCGGAACGTTTCACTTGCAAGTCTAATGATAATGCACATGGACATTTTTCTTTCAGCGTAATGGTACAGCGGCGATAATCATCAATCAAGATTAGGAGAATAGTCTGAGTCAGTCCGTGGAGACCGTGACGGAGAGCCTTGTTGTACAGGCTGGTACGACTGCAAACTATGCCTGTTTGGCTTGGCCAGATAGGGGTGTGGTGTAGCAAGGAGAGCTGGCGAAAGAAAAGACGGAAATTTTAGACCGTGCTGGTCAAATTTCCTGATTCGCAATCTGCAGCCTGTGTTTCTTTTCGCGAGCACTCAGCTGTAGAGGAAGTTTTGAGTGCTATGTACGTTATCAGAATCTTATACCTACCACTGAGGGCGTTTTGGTCGCTCGTTATTGTTGTCCCATCTGTTGACAAGCAGAACTAACAAGGTAATTTTCTCGCACCTTAGGTTTTTTTGTTGTTGTTTTTTTTTTGGGGGGGGGGGGGGGCGAGGAAGAAGGAGTGTTTCCGTGGCAGGCCGGCTTACTAGGGGCAAATGCTAGTAAGCGGTACGAAATGTGTTGACCAACTGTTTGGCTCACAACACGCACGCACGCGTTAATCACACGCATTCTCTCACACACTGGACATGAACACATTATGTACAATTCCGTGGTGTGAGTGGTCATTTCAGCCATTTAGGTTTCAGAATTTGTAGAAGTTTTTTTTTGTTTTTTTTTCCAAGAAGTTTTTGGGACTGAACATTTCCAAAGCAGAGGGGGCGGAAGCCGGAGTACCCGGAGAGACGGTTGGCACGAAAGAACGGTGCCACATATTTCTGCTAATTTCAGGATTCAGCTCGGCAAAAACATCACATGCTATCTACGCTATGCTATCTATATCTCACATGCACCGAGGCCACCTCAGTTTGGAGTTCGATTTATCAAGCTGGGTTCTGAACTGAGCGGAAGAATTCTTTGCCCTAAGTGGTACTTGAACCCCCAACATCTGGTACAGGTGGCAGGGGACTGTTACCTCTACACCAACCTACACCCCCACCCCCCTTCCCCACATATATGTACATAGGTATACATAATGCATGCAGCCAGTGTAGAGGGGATCGCCTATCCAGGATACCAATTTATCCTGAGCCTATCTGTGGACTTCCTTGTCCACGATAAAACATGGGGCTGCTGTATTCGTGTGAACGAGTCCATCCGCCAACTGCGAGAGGTTCGTGAAGATACGGACACCTGTTAATTCCCCGCGTGCACTAATTGTTGTCTACCTGGCTTCCTTAATGAGCTAAGTCTTTCCAACCCAGACATGTGCCCTTCAGTTGAGGGGAAGAATATGAGGAGATTCGGGTTAATTGCCTGCGGCTATTGTATTCGTGGGGGCCGGGGAGGGAGGGGGGTGGGCATTGAAAAGACTGTACTTTCTATTCTACTAAACACTAAATACAGAGAGAGAGAGAGAGAGAGAGAGAGTCAAGGGAAAAAAACAAACATACCTTTATTTATCAAGGGTAAAGAGAGAGAGAGAGAGAGGGTGGGTGGATGTGTTTGGGAGTTTAACGTCCTTGTCCACCACATATGGGTGGCAACGACGGGGCAACGATGAAAAAGCCAGTACAAATATTTGGCCCCAGCCGGGATACGAACTGAGAGAGAGAGAGAGAGAGAGAGAGGTGCAGCAGGATGGTCGGGTTGGGGCGAGGTGTGTGTGGGGAGGGGGGGGGGGAGGTGGTAGATAAGCTGAATGAGGTAGGGTGATTAGTAAGGGTCCAGTTTCGCTGTATGCCCCGAGTGACTTGCTTGCTGCGTGTGTATGTGTCGTCACCTGTCTGATTAGTTCGAGTGTTCCTGCAAATTGAGCGGCAGTGCTTCAGAGAAGAGTCTGCTTGTTGTACTGTTAGTTAAGCCTGCGTTCTGCACACACTGACGCACGCACGCACGCACGCACACACACACACACACGTCGACACTGACCTAACTAAACTCTACATTGTTGTTGGTATTATCGCGTCCAGCCAACGCCTCCCCCCTCTCCCCCTCCCCCTCCCGCCTCCCCCCTGTACATTTAGTCAGTGGCAAGGCGAATTGCTCGGTTATATCAGTTTGCTTTTACATATCCCGTCCATGTAGCTTACGCTGTCTGGTGTCCGTAGTTCATTAATCATAACTCCGCCATCTCCGCCGTCCGAACTAACACCTCTCCTCCCACGTCCTACCAGTCCGTCCCACTACATCCCCTTCCTGAGTTGTTTCTGCTTCCCTGTTCAGTCACAGGTACCACGCGCGTATGACGTAAATTAATGACGTAAAGTCCATTAATTCAGTTTTGGTAGTGCAGACTCATGGCCGCTTTGTGAAACACGTTTCTTCCGTGTAGAACTAGTTATATAGACGTTGTGTACAGTTATGCATCGGATCAGAGAATGGTTATGCGTCGATACGCATGAAAAAAAGTGTTTTCTCAGTCGACATGCGCACGAAATGATTATATGTTTTGCTAACAGGTATTGTTAATGTTTTTTTTTTTTACCAAACGCAGTCTCTCTTATTCCTAAAAAATATTGGGACCACCCAAGCAGCTTTCGTCTCACTTTGCTGATGGCCTCAAGTGACTACTATACAGTTATGAACTTGGCATTATTTATTTTTCTAGCTTTAAGAAAAAGACAACAGTTGCTCAGCTGAGTTGATATACTTTATTTTGCACTTTGGTTATTTCATGTACAAGTATTGATGTGTATAAGAATGTCTGGATGTCACTCTCAACTTTGAATGGGCCTGAGGCCTATCAATAAACAATTCTGATTCTGATTCTCTCTCTCTCTCTCCCCCCCACACCCCGCCCTCTCTCTCTCCCCCATCTGCCCCCAAGCTGCCCCCAAAACACTCAACACTCAGCCCCATTCTGTCCCCAACAGTCGAACGGTAGAGCACTGGACTCTTGGGCCAAATAGTTGTGCTGGCCGTTTCCTTGTTGTCCCGTCTTTGATATCACTGATACGTGGTGGAAAAGGACGTTATATCCTCAAGCAATCACCCACCTACCCACCCTCTCTCTCTCTCTCTGTGTAATGTGCCCAACAGCATGTTACATCGAAGTCTTGTCTTCAGACTAATATTGCAAGGCAGGCCATCACATAGCACCTAGTACATTGAACAACTGACGTATTCGCCAGAAACATCCACAGGTACACCAGACGGCCAGAGGGTTCCGCCGGGAAAAATATTTCCCTGCAAAGCGCGTATCTGTCATTTCCTCTCAGGCAGACCCGCAAACCAGATTCATCCTGCCAATGTAAACAAGGATCAGATTCGCTCGCAACGATCATTACGATTGGATAACCATCTGTTAACCTAGCGGATGACGCGAAGCCATTTCAGCGCATCGTTACAAACTTATCCATACTGATATGACGTCATGGCCGCGGGCAGAAAAGCATTACTGGAGAGGGTTCCTCCCACCAGACGCCAGTGTTTACCCGGCACCTCACCTGCGGCGGCATAGATAAAAGAAACTTACCTGGATTCCTCATCCCACGTACTTCCCCTGCAGGCCAGTCCGTTTTGTAGGCAAAGTGCCGCGTCTGGCGTATCATCTCAGTCTTGTCTGGCACTGTGCAGGTTCTCACAGAGTAATTTATGCAGTGTGTCAGAGATAACAGCCAGCACATTGTGTATTATTCAGTGAAATACTGTCTCCATGTCTTTATACATTCGGTTGTTGTTTTTGTCAGTCGTGTTTTCTTTTCCCGTTGAGACATTTCTGAGGACGGGAAACCCAAAATATCCCGAAAACTTTGGAGGGTGGGTGGGTGGATGGGTAGGTGGGAGTGGGTGTTTAGTAGTTTAACGTCCTTTTCTACCACGCATGGGTGATATCAAAGACGGGGCGACGAGAAAAAGGCCAGCACAAATATTTGGCCCCAGCCGGGATTCGAACTCACGACCCTAGCATTGCAAGTCCAACGCTCTACCATTCGCCGGCTATCCCGGCTCCCCCGGAAAACTTTGGAAACAGTAAGATTTGACCATGAGCTGAATGCACACTGTACCACTTGGTATGTGTGAAAACAGAAATGAAATCGCTCTCATACTGTAGGACTGAAAGCCGTGCAAAACGCAACCCCTCGTTCAAAGGCCGAGTTCCACGTACCAGAAAGCGGTTTCCAAAAGCCCTTAACATCCCGCAATGGGAGTGTATCCATTACTCTAATCCTTTCCAGAGGACGATTTCATCCTTTTTACAATCACGCCTTTGAGCAAGACCGCTTTTTTTTTTTTTTTCTTATGCACTCCGTGCATGTGCACATTAAACCCCGGCTTGTCTTCTCTCCAGCTTACACAACCCCCTTAACCCCTCCCCCCCTCCCTCCCCCACACACACACCGGGCGACCGAGCCACTACCGCCGCCACCACCCGCTCTCCCTCCCGCTCTGCCCCCTCTTCCTGGGTGTGTGCGTATCCATGCAAGAACACTGCTCTTTTCTTCACACCGGTGACGCGGCTATCCCAATTCTAACCGGCTTGCGGCGTTGAGCGCTGGCGTTGCTTGGCCGCACGCGACTTCTCTCAGAAAATCATCTGCGCTGTACACGTGAAAGCTTGTCTCGACCTGAGGTTGGCCTGTCTTGTCGCAGAAGGTCTCTGTTCAACTCGTAAGTGGTTTTTGTGGTGCTACTTGCGCGTACACTCACGTTGGAAACAATTTAGTCTCGTTTTCTGTAGAAAATTCACTTCCATTCGCGATAATATAAAATTACAGAAAGGAAAGTCAAGTTTATGAAAACGTCCTAGTTTTATAATATGTCTTGCAGCCATACCTAGAAAATTATTGCCATTTGTGGCTTACATCGCGCGCAGTTCGAGAAAGAAAATTGGTAGTGAACATTTTGTGGTTATGAACCGGCACTCGCCCCGGCTAAGAACCAGTCTCTATTTGGTTTGTGCGTGGCTAAGAACCGACCAGCTTCTCCTTTCTTTTCTCCTATGCGAATATTATGATTTAGGGGGTTTAGGTGTCCCATTTCAGATGAAACTCAGTGTCAGGGAACATAGTGGATAATAACCCACCAGTGTTATTTTCAAAAAAATATTTCCCTACCCTTCCAATTTCAACCCCCTCCCCCCTTCCTCCTTTTTTCCACAACCATATCTCCTCGCTTCACAATTAAGATAAAAGAAACAAAGACACAACCATATTTACCGAACTACTTATTTTCTTTCCACAGAAATGACCACACCACAGACATCATCCTCATCTATCAATATCAATTATCCATCTTCACTCTTCTCATCATCATCACCTGAAAATATTTCAACCTACACAACACCGGAACACACCCCAGCTTACACCGCAACACACCCCAGCTTACACCGCAACACACACCACAGCTCACACAACAGACACAAACACAGAACACTCAACAAACACCATAACACACACCATGACACACACCACAGATACAAACACAGAACACGCAACACAAACCACGACACAATACACAAACACTTCAGAGGAATTGGAAATCATTAACAGAGAATTCGACAAACCCAGGACACATACACAAGAGACACTGACACAGCACTGCAACACTTCTACATCAGTTGCACACCAACTAAACCAGCTCACCACTGACATCCACTCACACAACACCACCACCAACAACTTACTTCCAGCGACACTCACATAATTATGCACCACATCTCACACTTCCAGGCGCAACACACTTCTTTATGCAAAACTTACTTACAGACATCAACCTTAGAATCAAAAGTGCACTCATTCACCGCATAATGGACCTTCAATCATACCACACAATCAAGGCTACTCCATACTGAACACAACAACACTGCTTACAGACAACATAATGAACATAATTGACAGATTGAAACACATGATCACACGTACAGGAACAGACACAACATATGACAATACTTGACGCATGCACTACTAGAATAACACACCTCTACCACCACGCTTACGCATGCCCACACCTACACATACACCTGCATCCACACCTAAACCTGTGCACACACAAACCACATCTACATCTGCACCACCCCCATCCACACTTACACTACCCTCACACTCATCCACATCTGCCCCACTCTCAACCAAACCACCACCCTCATCCACACACACACCTGAACCACCCTCATCTGGACCCCTACCTGAAGCACCCTCATCAAGCAAACCTACACGTACATCAACATCTTCCACATCCGCATCTAAACCACCCTCATCTACATATACGCAAACACCATTCACATGCACATGCACATCTGCACCCACATCATCCTCATCACACCCCAAATTCACTGCACTAAAACCACGACACCCATACACAACATCCACATACGCCACACCAAACAGAACACACAGACCACTCTTACCTTCACCACACTGCAGAAAAAAAACGTTACTTCCAAACCCAGCCACACACCCACACAGATGCCCACGCACACCACTTCTACAGACACCTAACAAACCAGCACACACTCACACTGATAAACACTAACCAACACACACGCGCACTGATACACACCACAAATCATACATTTGAAGCCATAACTCCAAATCATCTTTCATACTCATTTTCATTCTCATCTCCATCTTCACACGAAATAAAAATTAAAAAAAAAATTCATCGCACCACTGTAAGTGTTCCTCCTCTCACATTTGGATGGTTTGTTGGTTATAATACTTTTATTATTCCTTTCCATTAATAAAAAAAAATCTCTGGATGGGGTTACTGGGTAAAGTCGATGTCTTCTTTCCATAAACAAAACAAATCCAAACCTAATAATTATATGAGTACATGTTTTCCACAGTTTCCCTGGCATTCACATGAGAAACAGTCACCTAACTACATGGGATCATAGATTAAGACTTCCAGGTCTATTCACTGGCGCTAGTGATGTATAGCTCAGATAGTGCGGAATGACCTTGAAATTGTCTAACTAAATGCTGCGTTGGTATTTCCTGTTATCACCGTGTCAGTATGCAAACGTGTAACTGTTAAAATTACCGCAGACACCCTCGTTGTTCGCAACTTTTCTTCAGCCAGAAATGTGGAGTATTGGCCGGTTCATATCCAAGGAGGCAGCTGGTTCATAGCCAGCATCAAACCAGACGGTTGGCCGGTTCTTAGCCGAGGATTTCGCACTGCTCTGATATTTTTTTAAATTGCGAATACACTAAAGGATTCTACGTCACGAAATTTGGGATGCAAGTCACAAAGATATCACGGATACGTGTCTGTTTTGAAACTGCTGGAATTAACGTGGTATTTTTGGTCAGCTTCGTGTTAAACTGCAAAATAGCTCTCGAGTCTCATTGCAGTCGAACAAATATGACTCGTGTCCTTACATGAATAACATTTTCGATGTAAAATCACTTTGGGTGGGAAGATGAAAGTCTTACTGATATTTGCATATAACAATATGATCAAATTCATTTCAGTTTTTAGCCTTCCTGGCAGCATTCTTGTACGTCACCGCATGCGTCTCGCGCTTTTCCGGCCTAAAACAGTCACTGCGGCCGACAGCCGGTCGGATTCGCGGCATAGCCGCGTCACCGGTGTGTTTCTTTGGTTTGATAAATGTTCCAGTTGCTTTCTAGATTCTGCCATTGAGAGCCAGAGGTGAGCAAGTTTACGACTAAAACAATAAACGGTATACAGATTGTCTACGAGTGGCTCTCACGGCCGCTTAATACCGGAAGTTGTGAAGGTAAAGGAGATTTTGCATGTGGACGGTTGGACAATGCGCGTCCGTGTTTTCATAACTCGAAAAAATTTTTCTTAAACTCATTATCTGTGTAATACGAAGACATAGTTCAATGATCGGGGTGAGCGGAGGTCTAATAGGTAGCGCGTCGGATTTAGCCGCTGCGCTACTGAACGGCCGTCACCAATGTCATGGCGATGAAGCGTGGGTTCGAGCTCAGGTCGAGCTTGTGATCTGTGATACCGGTTTTTCCTGGCTGCCGGGCTGCTCATCGGGGGTTTCTCTCCCGGTTATCCGGCTTTCCTCCCTCAGCAAAATTGTAAAAAAAAAAAAGAAAAAAAAAAGGATAGGTATTGGGTGGCGCTGCACCGCGGCGACGCGTTTCCCCCAGGGGAAGCAGCCTGAATTTCCCGAAAGGGACAACAAAGTAGTTTTTTTTTTATCGAAATTCGCCCCGAAAAGGCATCAAACTTCAAAACTTCTTCCAAACATGAAAGATGTATGCTTATCAGTACCGGCGGATAGCGGTAATTTCAGTCACCTGACGAGAGCCCCTTCAGTCACTGAATACACCGAAGTTGTGAAGCGGCACTTAAAGACAAGATAGACAACAGCGAACCAGATCACAGAGGTAGATGCCCCCCCCCCCCCCCCTAACAGATCTTCCGGGCGTGCATCTCCCTGTACAAACTGAACGGCCGAGACCTATAAGTATAGTAGTTCTGTGTACCGGGGTAACTGAAGAAGGCCACAGACCTACATGTGCACGTACATACCAAAGAGTTCAAGACCGAGGCCTTGGTAGGTCTGTGTAGCGGGGTGAAGACGAGTTAGATAGGGTTGGTATGTTCTGTTTAATTGCCGCGGTTAGCGCAGCATGTTTGCACATCGTGACATCGACAGGGGGGGTCTTGTCCAAACCGTCTGGAACAGTAAATCACGAGTGGATTTGAATTGTGCCACTTGTAGCAGTCGTAACATTGCTGCACATGACTCTGACTGCCTGTTGGAAGGTAGGAATGCAGTCCTGGACTGATTTTATGTATTTGTATTGTGAATATTTTATGGTTCCAAGGCGGGGAGGGGGGGGGGGGCAGGATAGCCGAATAATGGTAGAGCGTTGAACCTTTTTTTTTAAAATTTAAACATGGTTTTTATTTCACTGGCCAAGTCATTACACAAACACGTATTTACTGAGGCGGTGGCAAGAGGCCAGAAGCCTATGTACAGCCTCCGCCTCCGTTGAACTTTCAGTGCTCGGGTCGTGAGTTCGAATCCAGGCTGGGGCCATATATTTGTGCTGGCCTTTTTCTCGTCAGTCAGTCAGTCTCTTTGATATTACTCATACGCGGGGGAAGAAGACGTTAACTCTTGAAAGCCCACGCAAAAATCGCAGTTTTACTTGAAATCTTCAGATCACTAGGAGCCACTTCAAGCCACTGTTATGCAATCTGCAGCGGCCGGTCTCAGGCCTGGCGGGGAAGGCCCACGCCTTGAGTAATAGTGGCTTGAAGTGGCTACTACTGGTGTGCGCTCGTTTGTTCTTTTTAACAAGTCTTATCATATAGTGGGCAGGGAGTGGTCGCAGGGATGTCGTTTGGGGTCGGATCTCGGCTAAAAGCCGAATTTTTTTTTTTAAAAAGCCGATAATCTGTCTGTCATGTCGAAGTTTTACAAGTGAATCGGCTCGATTATGTCCGTTTCTGCGTGATTCCTGTGCTGGCTGGACTAATTTCCAAGAAAACGCAACTTTCGGTGAGGATATGTATCTATAGAACATCTTTAATTCATGGAGGTGGAGGGAGCACGTAACAGTAGGGAATCTAGTCGAAAAACTTGTGAAACTGCTTCGGCAGAGAGAGCCGAAACTTTCTGTAAGAAAGCCGAAACTTTCATGGCTGTTTCGGCTAAATCGCCAAAGAAAAAAAATCCTGGCAACATCACCGGGCGGACTCGGATTCGTAAGAGTTATACTCCTAAACGCCCACCCATCCTTACGGTCCCAAGGCAGATTCTGACTGCTCCCTCCGGAGGGAGGGCGTCCCCATAGTACAGCGCCGCACATTTCTCTTTTCCTTTTTCCTGCATTCACGATGAGTGATTTGTTTTTCATTTTGTAGCACTTCAGGAATGATATGGGATCTTTGAATTGCGCACTTGATACGTGTTTACGCAAGTGTACACCGGAAACGGCCACCGTAAACTAGTCTGCTCGAGAAATCGACTCGATTTTGGTAAGGCAAAATCAAACCAGCTTCCTGCCTACCAGGGATTCGACTAAATCTGCAGCGGACGCTTTAACCAAATAGGCCAAATATCGTGAAGTGTTGCAAAATACATTTGTGCTTGTTATCTGTCACGTACTTTTTTTTAACGCATGATTGTTGGCTGTATTAAGGTCGGAACGAGCTCTTGAGTTTATATTGTGATATTTTATTACGTACCCGTTATTCGGTTATCAGTCATGAGCGTTTCTTTTCTCTTATTTTTTACATTGCTGCAAATGCCGATTGTGGGCTGCGAGTTAGGAATTTGAGAATGAGATCTTTATGTACGTTATGTAATTGTTTATTACACTTAAATCGGCCAGGTGCGTTTCTCTTTTTTATCATGTAGGGTTATATTTCAGTTTTATTTACATTGCCACAACGAAACGGATTTCACTGAGATTACATGGGCGAATGTTTCCAGAGTGTAAGTTATTCTTCACACACACACGCACACGCACACACGCACACGCACGCACGCACGCACGCACGCACGCACGCACGCACACACACACACGCACACACACCGTCTCTCTCTCTCTCTCACACACACACACACACACACACACACACACACACACACACACACACACACACACACACACACACACACACACACACACACACACACACACACACACACACACACACACCGTCTCTCTCTCTCTCTCTCTCACACACACACACACACACACACACACACACACACACACACACACACGCACGCACGCACGCACGCACGCACGCACGCACGCACGCACGCACACACACACACACACACACACACACACACACACACACTGACTGTATACAGCAGCAAAGTTCCCCCCTCTAGACAGAATAATTAAGATTTACAGTCTGCATCCTGTACCCGTGACATATGGGCATATAGGAATGCATCTGCTGGCAACGGCCCTATCAAAACCGCTGGAGGGGAGTCTACATCCTGGGCACGATAGCGCGTGTGTCTGTCAGCGTGCAGTGTCTTTATTACGTAAAAGCGAGATATCAAATTACGGAGAATTTAGCACGCTGGTACGTGCATTTCGAACTGAAGTATGCTCCCACCGCTCGTGTTCTGGCGCTGCTGAGAGATTCCTGCAGGTGTTATGGTGTGCTTTTTTTTTTTTTTTTCAGTGTCAGTGCGATCAATGAAGTGTGCCGCAGTTAGGTTTGGGAGCATAATTATTGATCCAAAGACTCCGCGCGGTACACGCGTTACGCTGAACAATGTCTTCGGTCGCTCGCATAAGTATAGGTGTAAGTATAGGCCTATATTAATCTCTGTTATACCGCCAGTTTGGAAATGTGGACCGCTCCTGCTGGGTGTGCGGTGTGTGTGGAGTGGGGGGGGGGGGGGTATCGTTTCGGATTTTTTTAATTTTATTTTAAAGTTCACACTTGATACTTATACTCGCGTGTATACGCGACGGCAGGACAGGAACCGTACATTTATACGAGTCTGCATGTGAAGTCGACTCGACAAGTGAGGGAAAATCCCCAGCCAAATTCCTCCCTCCCAGGGGAATCGAACCCGGTTTGTTTGAGAGCTTGTGATTAGGCATTTTTTTGTTTTGGTTTGTGTGTTGTTGTTGTTGTTGTTGTTGTTGTTGTTTTAAGACTGGTACCTATATGCGCCTAACTCCTCCAGCTTGACACCCAAACACAATATGCTTGTTATGTCTGATATGTTCTACGGTACATTGAGTTTTGTGTCACCATACGAGCTGGAATCATGCTGTATACAAAAAACAAAACAAAAAATTCTCAAATGAAAACACACACACACACACACACACACACACACACACACACACACACACACACACACACACACACACACACACACACACACACACACACACACACACACACCCAAACCCTCCTCTGGATTCAGCGATTTTCATGCTGTCAGTAAGTTTTCACATCTCGCATGGCACCTGTAGTTTTGAAGTGATAAAAATCTTTTTTAGGAAAGCATATCAGAGGCGCATACCATCTACCCAGGCTTCTTTTTTTTAACCACCTTTCGTCTGCCCGCGCAAGCCAGGAGGGAGGACTTGAATTTGTTGTATTCAGCTTCACTCAGTTTTGTACCGAGTGCAATATATTGAAAGTGGCATTCATGTTCATTGTGGCCGTGTCTGTCTGTGCCTGGGACGCCCTACATGCTACTACCTAGTACGACACCTGTTGCGGTTTGTTCTAGAAACACACGGACAAGCAATCAAAAGGTATGCCAACATTGTTTTTTCCTTTAAAAGTGCAATGCGTGTTTTGTAAAATGTTTGCCACTGTTTGGGATAGTTTTGTTCCCCCGTTGAAACTTACGAAAATGCTTCGTTATCATCAAAAACAAGATTCTTTTCATTACCCAGTGATTGTCTTATAGTTTCTTCAAGTCTAGGAGTGGCTGTATTTCTTCTACTGGCAAGAACTAGTGACCTCAATTTCCTGTCCTGTGTGTGTGTGTGTGTGTGTGTGTGTGTGTGTGTGTGTGTGTGCCACACGGTGTGTGTGTGTGTGTGTGTGTGTATGTGTGTGTGTGTGTGTGTGTGTGTGTGTGTGTGTGTGTGCGTTCGTGCGCGCGCGCTCAAGTGGAGGCGTGTGTGTGTGTGTGTGTGTGTGTGTGTGTGTGTGTGTGTGTGTGTGTGTGTGTGTGTGTGTGTGTATGCGCGCGCGCGCGCGCGCGTAGGGCGCAGGGAAGGGGGAGTGGCGCGGAGAGGGGAACTAAAGCCGCACGGCCGGAGGGCATCGATAATAAGATCGTAACTCTTTCAGTAGACATGGCGCCCTGTGATAACGACCCTGCAAACATACCTCTAACTCAGACGTCGCCGTAGTGAACCGGCCATAAATAAACACTCTGGCTCAAGTCCATTTCGCGCCCGGCAGACAAAACCCTTTAACTGTTTAGAGACCATCTTCGTTCCAAATTGGCCGTTAATAGCAAAAACGACCACAGAAAATCGTTTGTCAGGTAAGCTCTGTAGAAAGGTATCGGTTGCCAGGATTTTTCAGGGTTACGTAGGATGTTTTCTTCTGGTGGAAGGTATAGAGAGTTTGGAGTGGTCATTCATTGAAGCAGCCCCGAATACAGTGAGGGGGGGGGGGGTGTGGTGTTACACACTTATGTAGTCAACAGTTGGGAAAAGGGAACTGATCATTCATGCACTTACTTGATTTCTTTGTCCCCCCAGTGATGATGGAACTTTTCACTGTTATTTTGTATTCGAATCATTGTCTTGATGTCCGGTAAAAACTGGTTGCGAGGAAAACAATCGCGATTTGTCTTCCAAAACTGATTCAAAACTGATCCAGTGTGAACGTTTACAGCCTTCAGATTGGTCTCCTTCTAATGCTTAATATTCATTGGCCATTTCCTCTGTAGGCGGGGTTGCAACATCTGACCTGCAGGTTTAACAGTGGAGTGTAATTGATAATGTGTTTGGCGTTCCCACCACTCAGTAGATGAATATTGAATGATTAAGCTTTGTAACTGCAAAGTAAGGTTCGCAGTAGGCAGAACGACAACAATTTGAGCCATTGCTAAGTATTGTGTGTGTGTGGGAGTGGGTAGGGGGGCTGAGTGACAGACAGACCGCGCGAGACAGACCGAGCGAGACAGAGACACAGAGAGCTTTATCTACCAAGGGAGAAGTCTCTTTGGAGTGTTTTGCAGTATCCCTGGTCCCACCATGCATCAAAAGAGTCACTCGACACTTGGACTCATAATCAGTGCAGCTTTCAAGTCTGTAAATCTGTTGAGCGGATGAAACGCCGGATAGCTGGGGCGGCATACTGAGTCCCGTTCTGTGTGTTTAGTCTCGGGCATAACCGTTAGACGGGTGGTCTAACAGTGCTAATTCAAAGTAGAGTCGAAGTAGTGCTGTCTCCCATGTCGAGCAGATAGCGATTTTGTTTACAGCGACAGAGTCCGATAGCAACCTGAAATGGCATAAGTACTTATAGTACTGACGCCGCCGTTTGCCGCCACTGTGACTGAAGTGTACTTCGGTTTCAGCGCGGAGAGTTTTTGCTTAATGTTGTCCCCCCGCGCCGAACCACACCCTATACTCAGTGACAGACCAGTTTTGTTCAGGTCTTGGAATCCAAAAGCTCAAGTGTACTTTTTTAAATGTTAGGGTATCAGCTATTGTAACTTATCAAACTGTCTTGGCTGCTTTGATGTCATCACTCGAGCTCGGAGTGTGCGGTGACATTTGAGAGGTGGTGTGGCGCCCATATAATAATTATAATAATAATAGTGATGATGATGATAATAATAAAATGATGATAATGATAACAATAATAATTATAATAATGCAGATTTCTTATCTCGGACGAGCTCAGTCTGGCGATTTACTAGTAGATAAATAATGACGTAAATAAATAAATGCATGAATAATTGATGACTAATCAGTTACATAAATACGAAGAAAGCATACATAGATACATACATACATACATGCATACATACATACATACATACATACATACAAGCACGCCTACATACATATACATGTAGTACATACCAACATCCAGTGCATACATACATACATACATACACACACACACACAAACACACACACACACACACACACACACACACACACACACACACACACACACACACACACACACACACACACACACACACACATACACACTACAATCCAACAGGTTACTGTAGCTGGAAAAAAAAGGGGGGGGGGGCTGCATGAATTTACTGGAATTAGTTTTTCTGAGTGCAGAGATACTACCTTGATCTGATCTGATCTGATCTGATCTGATCTGATCTGAACCGATCTGATCTGAACTGAACTGAACTGATCGAACTGGCGACACCAGGGATTCAGTGCGTATTTGTCATGATGTCAGTGACACATTGAACTCGGCCTTGAACTGGAAATGTATGTTGTTAGAGACCTGAGGTCTGTTCAACGATCGATACTGAATGTTTCGCCGTGCTTCATGCGTGGGCTGGGGTTACAAAGTTATACAGTATATTTTTGTATACTATTCCATATTTGAGAAGAAAGGTGAGAGTATACAGTAGCTGAAACACGGTTATAAAGTTATACGGTATATTTTGGGGTTCTATTCCATATTTGAGAAAGAAAGGTGAGAGTAAACTGTAGCTGAAACACGGTTATAAAGTTATACAGTATCTTTTTGGATATTCTTCCATATCCGAGAAAGAAAGGTGAGAGTATAGAGTAGCTGAAACACATTTACAAAATTATGCAGTATATTTGTGGCTACTATTCCATATTTGAGAAAGAAAGGTACGAGTATACAGTAGCTGAAACCATTACCCAGCGAGTTTAACTGGCTACAAAAGTACCGCAGATGTAAGCTTATCTTAACGTCAGTCTTGCCTGCTACAAAACAGAGTTAGACGTTGGCAAATGAAAGAATTCTAAAGGCAAAGCGTTTGTGATGTATGGATAATACAATGTTCAAGCTGTCCCCCCCCCTCCGCCCACCCCCTCCCAAAAAAGAAAAAGAACAAGTTTTAGGTACAAAAATGTATTTGTACACTTCATTTCATCTCTGATTTATCTCCCAAGCGCGTGTACAGGTTAAGCCCGTGTATTTGCTGACGGACCTTTCCTTTGCTACTGGGGTGTTATAAATGACGTAAGGTCTTAACCCGAATATTTGCAGGCTTCAGGGTTGGCAGACTAATGTTTTGACGAGGGGGGGGGGGGAGGTGTAGCGCGGGCAAGCTTTATCAGCCCCTGGGACAAGAACTTTGACAAGCGCCCTATAGTGTGTAGTGTGTCTCACAGTTTGTAAATTAAAAAGTGAGAGCAGATGAATGGGTTCTTTGAGATTTCGACGAGAAAAGTGCGATGTAAAGTCTTAGAGAGCGCAGTGTGTGCGGTGCTCTGTTCCATGTATCTTCGTCTTTGCCAAGGACTGTCGTCACTATCACCTTAGTTTTTGTGATGATTATATATATGATACACTTCCTGTAAACAGAAGCTTTCAGCGACCAGCTTACTCTCATATCCAGTCTTCATCCTCATTATCTTCATCGCGTCCTTTGAGCTAAATTAAGACAAGTTAAATTCTGGTGATAGCTCATGATATTCATTGTCTTTTTTCATCAGACCCAGCACTGTAACAGAATCAAGTATTCTTGTTTTTCTCAGTATATACCTGCTCTGAGAGAGAGAGAGAGAGAGAGAGAGAGAGAGAGAGAGAGAGAGAGAGAGAGAGAGACGATCGTCAAGATTATTGTTAAACTACCTTTCCCTTACAAGTAGTACAGACTGGTGAAATGTCACAACCAATACCTACCAACAAGCAAGAAACCCCTACCACCGCCAACAACAACAGCAACAACAACAACAATGCGCGCCCCTCCCCTCACCTAAACAACAACAACAATTAAAAAAAGCCCTAAAATCATGATTCTGTAATATTTAGGGAAGGGATGATGGGTCATTTACCACCACCAGAGACTAAACCTTAATACCCACAACCCGGCGGCACATGTTAGGGGAATTCTTTACTGACAGCCAATATCCACTATAAAACTTTAACCGTGATTGTGCTATCCCTGACCTATCACAGCGAGGGGGTGGCTAATTGGCACGCCCCCTAGTGACTTCATCCAGCCAAGCCAGATTACTCTGGAATGACTCAAGCTGGCGACGCTGTATGTCTTTGGCCAGGGGTCTGCGTGTTTCTTTTGCTGGGAGCCCCTCCTATGTCGTCGACGTTCGGTCATAAGTCCATACCGAGTTGTTCACTTGTCAGACCCAAGCTTCCGGAGGTTATCTGCCCCAGGGTGCTCCGGACAACTGATGATGACATGGGCACTTGCTGTTCGACGTTAAAGAAGTCCATACATCGGTGACTTAGGTATGTGAACGTTAGCTGAAGGGGGGGAGGGGGGGGGGCAGTATGATTTCTCTTTAATCCTGCCGGGAACAGTTTGTTTTTCGGGGTTGAATACATTTACCGAAGTTCAGTGTTAATTGGTCTGTTTTGCTGTTTCGTGGGCCGGTGGTGCAAGGTCTGGATAATGCGTTCATGGTGTACGTCGGTTTAAAGCGAGCAGGGCGTCTTTTTGTGAGTGAATGAGATTTCTTCCGCAGCCAATATAAGAACTCGCTACGTGAAGAGTGTTTGCCTGAGTGTCACCGTATACCTCGGTAAAACGACGGTTCTCTGCGTGTACCGACAGTCAGAATAAATCGGCCTCCCCCCCCCACCCCCCACCCCTTTTTTTTTTTTTTTTTTTGAATATCATCTGTGATGTAAGGTCTGAAATAATTATTAATAATTATGCACTCTTCAGCTGTGTAGATCATAAAAGTTCGGAAGTGGATAGTATGGTGCAAATAATTCTCTGCCATTCACCAGCTGCTTGATCGCAATACGAGGGGGGGGGGGGGAGGGAGAAATCTTCTGGTTTCTCTCCGGTTTCACCCGAACTAATCAGATATACTCTGTTTAATCGGTTGTGTCGTTCGAGATTACGTTGGCACGGAAATAAAAACTGCACTAAGAGGCAGAAAACGTGCTGTGTAACGATCGACCTAGATCTGGGGCAGAATTTAGCTACTAAAAATGACATTAACGTCCAGGCTAAGCGACAGGAAGCAGTCAAGGTTCGTTGCTAGTGGGCAGGTTGACCATTTGTTCAGTTCGGGTCACGGGCGGGGCGAGGTCAGCTAATAGCACTGTCTTGGTTGATTGATCGAGACATAGATTGATCTGTGTGGTTGGGGGTAAAAATTGCCTTGAGACTTTAAGTCTCGGGAGAACCCTGAGCGCTCGTAACACCAAACTACCGGTCTGTTTCCAATTCTCTAGGAACTGGTGCCTGTAAGGGAGTCAGCCTCGGTAGCTCAGAGGAAAGACAAAGCTTCGACCGAAAGGCTTTCGCCTGAAGTAATCTTTGCTATCGATGACTGACTCGTGTTGTTCGTTTCCGAGTGGTGCTGGATGGACCCTTACATGATTGTTGGGAGCTGCCAAACTATGTTACTTGAAATTTGGTGTTTATGACACAGTGGTCGTTTGTGCAGAATAGAAAGTTAGTCAGTGCCCCTCCCCCTCCACCCCCTTGGGGGTGTGTGGTGGTGGTGGTGTGTGTGTGTGTGGGGGGGGGGGGGGTCAGTAAGCTTCGGATTTGTGCGCAGATGACTTCTGCTACATGGCAGGCCCCAGTTGTTTTATTACAGCAACTGTTTTATTACAGCAGCTGTTGCAGCAGGTTTTCGTAGCTTCAGCTCCCAATCCAGCGGTGCCCTGAGTATCTGAAAAAAACAATATTGATAATTACCTGCGGCCAATCTAGCCATAACGACACAATGGTGTTTGTTTGTTTGCTTGTTTTTGGTCGTTGTTTTCTTTTGTTTGTTTGTTTGTGGTGGTGGTGGTGGTGGTGGTGGTAGGTGTACTTTTACACCTCGTAGGAAACAAATACGCCTTATTGGCCCTTTTCAAATTTCAGGACGCACGTCACTCCCCCCCCCCCCTCCCCCCACAGTACAGTCATTAAACTGACAGTAGTTTGCCGTGACCTTTTGACGACTGAACTGAAATGGGCGAGGTTTAGCCCCGAGTGGGAAGGACATTTTGTCACCGGTTCAGTTGATGGTCCCAGTGGGGCCATGGAGACTGACCGGCCGAGGGTATCAAAGCGAGTCTCTCACTAGGAGAGCATGTCGCGTGGTAACAAGCAGGGAACTGGACTGGGGCGCTAGGCGTGAAATTTGAATGGGCTGTATAAAAGCGCTGGTTTGATTATTATGGGTTTAAGTTTCATGGCCTGGGGGGTTTGTTTGCTCGTACAATGTGTGCTTCCTCTAAAATTTGTGCTAATCGTTAAATTAACCATCTTTGTATGTCTGTCTGTCCGTCTGTCTTTTTTCTAAGACTTCCTATTGTTCGTAAGACTTTACTATTTTCTTTCTTTGACGGTGTAGAAACGGCAAGTTTGAAACCACCACCACCACCACCACCACAACAACAACAACAACAACAACAACAACAACAACAACAACAACAACAACAACAACAACAACATTATGCCTATAATTTCCTCCGTTGCAAAATAAGGGATCTCTCCCTCTCTCTCGCTCTGTGTCTCCCTCCCGCCTCTCTCTCTCTCTTTCTCTCTGTCGCGTGTGTGTGTGTGTGTGTGTGTGTGTGTGTGTGTGTGTGTGTGTGTGTGTGTACGTGTCATTTGTGTAATAATGGAACTGAGACACAAATCTCAACTCCAAAGAGGGAACCGAGGTGTATGATGGAACGTTCCCACATTGCACTAAGTGCAAAATCGTGTTCTACGCCCTGAAAAACGTATAAAAAATTGATTGTTTGCAAAAATTTGGAAATGTCCCCATTTTGCACTTGTGCGACTGTGTGACTTTTAAACACTTTACACACGTCCCGTGTTTACATCAAAATTTTGTGTTTTGATTTCCCTGTTGTCACACACATTTGTCTATGGGTTATTTCGGGTTATTTGCATCGCACACTTTAATATCCTTCAAAACACATGCATTTAAAGTCAAATGGTCTCAGCAGAGGATTATACTGAGCCATAAAACACTGTTTTCTGCACCGGCGATTAAACCCAAATGCTGCATGTAAAGTTGGGACGTTCCGTGTTCACATCAAAATTCTGTGTTTGGGTTTATCTCTTATTACACCCTGTTGCCTATGGGTTATTTCAGGTTATTTGCATCGCATACTTCAATACGCTGCAAAAGGCATACACTGAAGGCCAAAATGGCCTATGTGGAGAACTACACTTAGCCAGAAAACAATGCCTTCCGCACCGGCGATTAAACCCAAATGCTGTATGTAAAGTTGGGACGTTCCGTCTTCACATCAATATTCTGTGTTTGGGTTTTTCTGTTCTTACACACATTTGCCTATGGTTTATTTCAGGTTATTTGCATCCCTCACTTTAACATCCTGCAAAACACATGCATTCAAAGTCAAATGGTCTCAGTAGAGGACTATACTGAGCAAGAAAACACTGTTTTCTGCACCGGCGATTAAACCCAAATGCTGTATGTAATGATGGGACGTTCCGTGTTTACATCAAAATTCTGTGTTTGGGTTTATCTGTTATTACACACATATTCCTATGGATTATTTCAGGTTATTTGTATCGCACACTTTAATATGCTGCAACAGACATACATTCAAGGCCAAATGGTCTATGTGGAGAACTATACTTAGCCAGAAAGCAGTCATCCGCACTGGCGATTAAACCCAATGCTGTAAAGTTGGAATGTTCTGTGTTCACATCAAAATTCTGTGTTTGAGTCTCTCTGTTCTTACACACACTTGTCTATGGGTTGTTGCAGTTTAGTTACATCACCCTATGTGGTGGAATAGGACGTTAAACCCCCTAACATCCACCCACCCTCAGTTTAGTTACATCGCACTCTTTAGTATGCTGCAAACGATTCAGTCAGTCAACCGATTGCTGCAAGCGAGGCTTACCGGCACAGAGCTAAATAAACGTGAAGGGCTCAATCTGTCTCTATTTTTAATGCAAGTCTGTGGTCAGTGAAAAAAAGAGAGGGTGGCGGGGGAATAGCTGAGCGCCACTTAAGTACCCATTGGGTTACATACTAGCTGTTGACATGCCATCCTGGATAACCCGGTCATTTGTCTAAGCCGGTCAATTTGACTCAGTCCCTTGGGTGACCAGCGTACACAGGTTTGACTGTAAAAATAATATATTATTATTGTTTTCCTTATGAGTCTCAGCTTCATCGGTATTCACACATTCCAGTATTACTGCATTCAAACCACCCTCCACACCCCCAACACCCCACGCCACAGTCAAACTCGCAAACACCACCCACTCCACACCACAGACTCTTTCCCTCTATATTTCCCTCCCCAGAACTCTATCTCACATACAAACACAACCCGCCTAAAAGACATACAAACTAAGTGCATAATTTGATGTAAAATCGCACGGTTAACACCAACACTACAGTCAAACTTGTGTAAGCTGGTAACTCCTAACTCAAATCACAAATGACAGAACAAACCTTCAGTACCGTACCCCACTTATACCCAAGAACACATTCACCACTCCCACCGATCTACAGCCTGAACCCTCAGAGTAGGACATTTGTACACTGACCAACTTGCACACACTATTCAACCCATAACGGCCCCACATACCTCACATGCACACCACCACGCCATTTTACAGGCTTCAAGGTACAGACGCCATCCAGCCCCCTCCCCCTCCAAACTCCTCTCCAACAACCAACATACAGTAACGACAGTTCTACCCCACTATATATGTACCAAAACCTGCAGTCCACTAACGACACCCATGCAGGCGCAAGAAACATTAAAAAATCACAAGCCTACCACCCCACTGTTACAGGCATAACACCTTCTGACACCCAACAATCACTTCCTACATTCCTTCAACAGCACTTAAAACTATCCCCACAAGTAATCCAATTGCCATTGTCTACCAATTACCCCCCCCCCCCAACCCCCGCTGTCTGGTGCAACAATATTACAATCCAGTCACCACAATAACACACCACCATATCTAATGGACAACCACTTTCGCACAGTTGTCTCTTTCAAAGTCATTTTGATCTTCACATAATATTATATGGTTGGTTAATTGGGATTTAACGACCCCACCACAACGAAGTGATAAGAAAATGGCCAGCGTTCCAAAAATATTATTTTAAAGAGACAGGTTTGCTCTATATTCTAAGGCAGTGTGAAACAGTCCGCTACTGTTGTTAATTCCTGTTTTGGGGTGCAGGTAAAGAACTAAGACAAAATCACTGTAACACTTAAATTGATATTATATTAAGAGCCTGCAAATAAAAGATCACCACCCAATGGTCAATGCATGAAATCACTTTCTATACCCCGTTTTCGTCTGTCTGATTTCCAGTAAATAGGGGGACGGGATAGCCGAACGGTAGAGTGTTGGGGTTTCAATGCTCGGGTCGTGAGTTTGAACCCCGGCTTCGACCATATTTTGTGCTTGCCTTTTTCTCATCGCCCTATCTTTGATATCACCAATATATGGCGGAAAACTCCCAAACACCCAGCCGCTGAATTGTTGGGGGTTTTGTTTTGGTTGTCTGGTGGTGGGACATTACTGTTTTCGCGGTCTAAGGGTGTGGGATTTGTTATTTGCGTGCCATAATAGGATGCTTACGACACATGCAGTGTGTATGAAATACTTCCATGTGCATAATGTGGGTAACCTTGGCCTGAGGGGTCAAGGTCACAGGAATAGGGATGAAAGGGAAATAAGACAACCAGTAGAACATTTGCTTTATCTGCATTGAATGTTGCTAAGAATACATTTTCGGAATAACCTCTGGTGTTACACAGCACTTTCAAGCTTCGCAATTACAAGCTTCTCTCGTGCACACACACACACACACACACACATCTCCGGGCCTTATATACAGTAACGGCATTCTAGTACATTCTGGACCACTCTTATAACAGAACCAATCAAAATCAAAGCGTGAATCACATTATTGCTATTTTAAAACTAAAGAAGAATCCAGAATAATCAAGTACCTGCCCGCCGAACCTAGGCGCGTTATATAACACCTTCTAATCGTAAACAGGTCAGAACAAAGCGATTTGCACGAGATTTCCGAGCGACTGAGCCCTAGGCCCGAAGTGCATACCGTCGCCCGAGGGTAAAAGGGGGCAGCCAAAACAAGGTCACCACTTCTCGAATACTCGTGATAACAAAAGAAACTTCTGGATCACGGGAAACAGATTTACATTACTATAAAAGAATATAAACTAAACAAAGCGACTTCTCTATCTCACCAAAGCTACAAAAAAAGCATTACAGCTGTTATCCTACAGCATACAAACAAAATATAAACAAGAGGCACAGCCACGCTCGTAACACTGGCATATGCTTGAAAGTTATGCTGTCTTCCCACTCCCCCCCCCCCCCCACGCCACCTGAAGCAAAGACACTTTCTGGTGACTTAATATGATGAAAGTACACATACTGATTTCAGTCCATGTCAAATTCCACAGTAATGTGTTTTGTTGTTGTTGTTGTTGTATGTTTTGATTTTTTATTGTTGGATTTTTTTTAGTTATACAATCAGATACATAGTTTTCGACCGTGCTTTACTCAGAGAATTTCTTTGACACCTAAAGCCATATGGGTGGTCAGAGAGAGACGGAAAGAGATTTTTGTTTTTCCAGAGCGGATTTATTAACACAACAATTACTAAGCAAAATCAAGAGCCTGTAGTAATGCTCAGGTGGAACAAATAACCCTTTCCTTTGCAGAACTATTTGAAAAAATGACAGTTTGTGGGTACAATCAGTCTTAGGTTTACTGTACACATACCCCTCATTTTATATTAATAACAGTATAATATCTGAAAGGATATTGAATACAGGAATGCAATGAGCACAAACCTATCATCAATGGAAACAAACGGGGAGACAACTGTATCCCAAAGGGACACCATTCATCTATTTCTAGCCTCATGTTTGATTTTCAAAGCATATTTGCCAGTTTTATGGAAATATTCATCCTGAAGCAGTGAAAGTAAAAGTTGAACCTTGTTATGTACATTTCATCCACCAGTGTGCAGATTTACCCTGCGAGTCAGTTCCAAAAGATAAAACATTTCGTGATGCTGTGCATGGTTTCTGTTTAGTCCTCATTTGTACTGACCTTGCATGTTATTTCACAGACTGTTCAAACACACACAGAACACTTTGGTATGCAACTGACTTCAGCTGTACTGCAGGCTTACTGCATTTACTGCTGGTGATGTCTTTCATGAGATCTATCTCTATATTGCCTGAGGTCATACTTGAAACACCTATGTACAGACCACTGAGCACATGCGACACAGCAAAATGCACAGTGTGCCCAGCTTTTCGGGCCCCCCACCCCTCCACCCTTCCTGCTGCACCAATGCACACACCTCTGTCTAGCATACAGGTTTTGTTCAGTGCTCTGCAACAACATGACAAAGTCCAGGGAAAAGAATATCCTAAAAGTCTATCATGATGCAATCAGCAGGGGGAAACACAGCAGGACCATTCTCACCTTCGTAGACTGGTTACTGTCTGTGTATATGTTTATCCAAACAGCCGTGAGATTCAGATCTAACGCAGCACTCCCTCTAGTTTCACTCTGTTGCCTCCCAGTACTGCCTCTACTCACTCCTCTCCGACTTTCCTGGCCTCCCCACACAGAACACATCTGCCACCTCCCACTGGCACTCGATTAGCGTTGATTGATCACCTTCTCGTTCCCATCATCAAAGTTATTTTCTTCCAACTCTTCTGCATGTCCGATGGTATCAGGAAAACCGCTGTCCAAATCTACATATCTTGCTACACTCTAATCTTCACTTTCTGCACAACTCCCCGGGATATTGAACAAAATTCGATGATTACCCCTATTACGTAATGATCGTGCCGCCATCTTGTTGATACTAACATCTAAACTTACGAAAAGCAGCATAACTGGCAAACCGACATCTTTCAAACCCACGTGCTTTGCCAGTTTTGCAGCCCTGTTTTTCGTAAGTTTAGATGTTTGTATCAACAAGATGGTGGCGCCATGCCGACACCGGTATGCAATTCGTCACGAATGACGTGCATACAACGGCTTCCCCGTGATTCCCACACTGCTGAAAATGGTGACTCTTGAATCTGTCTATAAGCGGACTTGCGAAGGAAAGGCATAAAGTGTGACGTTACTGCGATGGCAGAGTGACGGGGAGGTGGGGGAGCTCTATGTGTACTCACAATGGTCGTGGGAGGAGGGGGAGGGGGGTCTGTTCTGGGCTGTGCTAGACTCTTTTAAGAACATATCATGTAACTAACACTAACGACCAATAAACAACAAAACAAAACAAACAAAACAAAACCAAAACACCCATCCCAAACAGTGGAGGCATAATTAACATGAGAGGTTATGTGTGCATTAATAAACAGCTTTTGGCTATGGATATCAGTTATATGCCTTAGCTAAGTCCGCTGGTCCATTACCTGATACTCTTGTTGTCAGTGATGCTACTGTTCCATTTGCCAAATCAGCTAAGAATCTTGGTGTTGTTCTTGACTCACACTTGACTATGCATGCCCATGTAGTGAACATCATCCCTACTGTGAACTTTGAGCTCAGTCGTATTAGCTCTATTCGTCATTTCCTCTCAGTTTAGGCTACAAAGACTCTTGTGTCAGCTTTTGTGCTTTCACGCTTGGATTACTGTAATGGTCTCCTTGTAAACAGCCCGAAGGATCTCTTACAGTGACTCCAAAGGTTACAAAACAATGCGGCACGCCTAGTTCTGAGAGTTTCGCGAAGAGATCACATCACCCCACACCTCCGCACTTTGCACTGGCTCCCCAGGGGCTCGCATTAAGATTGCTTGCATGTGCTACCGTGTCATTAGTCAGTCAGGACCTTCTTATCTCTCTGAGTTAGTCTACGTACCAACAAGAACACTTCGCTCATCCACTCTCACACTCTGCAAACCACGTGTCTTCACTAAAACCTTTGGAGAAAGGTCTTTCTTTTCTGCAGCACCGACTATTTGGAATTCTCTTCCTTTATCTGTCCGCTCAGCAAGTACTGACTCGGCCTTCCGCTCTGCTTATAAAAGGACTCTTTAATGAATTCTTTCACTGAGCCGGGGGGGGGGGGGGGGGGGGGGCTTGAGCATCTTGACCATGTTTTTTTGCTCAGCGAAACAGACAGAATAATTTTTGACGAGTAAAACCATATAATTATTCAAAGAAAGAGGGAGAGGGAGATTTCTTTTGACAACTCACGGAATCGTATCGCACACAGAGAGAGGGGGGTGGGGGGGGGGGAAGATGTAATTGTCTTGGGGAGACATTGGAAGAGAGAGAAAGTTTTGAGTCATAATACCAGATACAAAGTTCACAACACAGTTCCCGGCTATTTTATACTGAGTGAGACAGATTGAGAGAATTTCGTTCACTACTAAAGACGTATAATCATGCAGCGAGTGAGAGAGAGGGCGGGTGGGGGGGGGGGGTTGTATCGGCAAGACTTTGGAAGAGAAAGTTTCGTGAGCTATATATTACCAGATACATAGTTTACGATACTGTTCGTGACTGTGTTTTACTGAGTGAAACAGATTGAGAGATTTTTTTTTTAACCATGCGAGACGTACATGTATAATCATTCACACAGAGAGAGAGAGAGAGAGAGAGAGAGAGAGATTTCTTTGACAACTAACGGAATTGCATCAGGGAGAGTTGGTCGTCAATTATGACACATAGTAGACGGTGGTTTGAGACTTGCTCGATGGACTCCGATCCAACTGACAACCGCAGAGGAGATAGTTTGCGTTGTTGATTTTGGCACGTTGTCATTAGCATGCTTTAGGGTTTTTTTTTGGGTTTTTTTAGGTATTGATTGCCATGTGGTTGACTTTTACACCACTGGGAGACTTCAATGAGGCTATGCTGCAATACTTCGTTTACTTTGGACTCATCCATATCCGACGAATGGCGCGTGGAGTCGTCAGCAAACATATCACAGCTTACATTAGAGTTTGAGATGGAGAGGGGCATATCATTGATGAATAAACAAAAGAAAACTGGGCCAAGGATAGAGCCTCTGGGGCATACCGAGCTTACAACACCTTCCTCAGAAAACGCACCATTGTGGTAGACTTTCTGCCTTCTACCTTGAAGATATGAACAAAATAAGGAGATTGTCTTAGGATCAGGGATGTACATGTATTTAGATAATTTATCCAACAAAATGCTGTGGTTTACCAAGTCAGAGAGAGAGAGAGAGATTTCCTTTGACAACTACTGGAATAGTATCACACAGAGAGACGTGGGGGGCGGGGGGGGCATTTGAAAACTAGCGGAAATGTATCTGGGAGACTTTGAGAGAGCAAGTTTCCTGAGTTATATTATCAGATACATTGTTCATGACAAAAATTCGCTACTGTGTTTTACTCAATGTGACAGACAGAACGAATTTCTTTAACAATTGAAGCCAGTTAATTAGTTAGTCAGGGTTTTATTCTGCACAAGCTTTGCGTGGCTTTATGCCCGTAAAACTCACTCTGCACAAGCTGGAAACACTCGACTAAAGCCATATAGTTATCCAGAGAGAGAGAGAGAGAGAGAGAGTTTCTTTGACAACTAACGGAATTGTATCAAAGAGAGAGAGAGAGAGAGGGGGGTTTGACAACTAACGGAATTGCATCAGGGAGACTTTGAGAGAGAATGTTTCGTGAGTGATACTACCAGAAAGTGAGAGACAGAATGGAGGGGGATTTCACAACCAACGGAATTGTATCAGGGAGACTTTCAGAGAGAAAGTTTCCTGAGTTGTATTATCAGATGCTTAGTTCATGACAAAATTCGCAACTGTGTTACTCTATGAAACAGACAGAATTTCTTTGACGAGTAAAGCCATATAATTATTCAGAGAGAGGGGGAGAGGGATATTTTCTTTGACAACTAATGGATTTATATCAGAGAGAGAGAGAGAGAGAGAGTTGACAACTAACGAAATTGCATCAGGGAGACTTTGAGAGACGTGAGAACATTTCGTGAGTTATACTACCAGAGAGGGAACTAACGGAATTGTATCAGGGAGACTTTCAGAGAGAAAGTTTCCCGAGTTATACTCTCAGATGCATAGTTCATGACAAAAATTAGCTACTGTGTTTTACTGAGTGTGACAGACAGAGAATGTCTTTGACAACTATGGCCACATAGTTTTTCACAGAAAGAGAGAGAGAGACAAATCAATTTATTCAGTAGGCTTTCGGCCCAAGACTGAAAATTTGGGGGGGGGGGGGGGGGGGTAGGATGAGCACGCACGCTCCATATATTCAGGTTTCGTAACTAATGATATGTATCATATGTATATATCCTCCATACTTAGCATATTTAACTTACTATGGCTTGTACCTTACTCCTGTGTTCCATAGCTTTATAGACAAACAAGGATAGGTTGCGGGTTAAGAGTTGGCTACTGTCTGCCATGATCACAGAGAATCTAAATTGTGACGGTTTTTTGTAAAATTTTGAGGGGATGTACTGTTCACGTAATTCCTTATATTCTGGACATATAAACAAAAAGAGAGAGAGAGAGAGCTGGGGTATGGTGCGGGTGTGTTGGGCTAGGCGAGACGAGGAAAGAGGGGGGAGGGAGGGGCGGAGGAAGTGGTGAGGTTGGTGACGGGGAGAGATTTCTTTCAAAAAAGATAGAAAATTACCTGTCTACAATGTCCTGCTACACTAAAGACCCCCCCTCCCCCCCCCCCCCGACAAACACTAATTTACTTGGGGGGGGGGGGGGGGTTAACGTTTTTTTCCACCACATAGGGTGATATTAAAGACGGGGCAACGATGAAAAAGCCAGCACAAATATTTGGCCCCAGCCGGGATCGAACTCACGACCCGAGCATTAGAAGTCCAACGCTCTACCATTCGACCACCCCGGCTCCCCCTAATTTACGTAGATTTAATCATTTAACAAACAATAATCAATAAAAAAAACGGAAGAGCTAATTATGGAAGTAGTGATTAAAACAATGAGCAGGCAATTAGCAATGGAGTGAGAGAGGGAGAGAGAGAGAGTCTAGCTACGGAGAAAGAGAGTAAGGCGGCATTGACAAGCTAACAAAAGATAGTTTGAGGGTGAGGCGAGTCTTTGTGTGTGTTTGGGAAGGGGGGGGGGGGGTCTACTGACAAGAGAAACAGAGAGAGAGAGAGAGATTTCTATTGATGGAGCGTAGTGGTGGTGTTCACTCGGCCGTGAGAAAGTTTCACATAACTGTCACCAGGGCAATAAAGTAACGGCCAAAACTGGCGGCCACACAAGTGAAGTTGGGTGGGTGTTTGGGGGTTTAACGTCCTTTTCCACTACATAGCAAGTGAGGTTGACTTGTTGAGCGCAGACCAGTACACTCAGCACCAGTAGACCGTGTCCCCTCACATCACAACTCGCACCTTATCGTTATCCTACACGCATGGCAATTGACACTTACCTGTGAAATCTACTGGCGATTGTAAACTACTTAAACTGTGGGGGTTGACCGGCCCCCGTAGTGTAGTGGTTAGCACTTCGGGCTATGGATCGGGAGACCCGGGTTCGAGTCCCAGCCGAGGCAAGCGCAATTTTTCCTACCTAGGTCGGCTCCTACCCAGAGTGGGTGTGCTATGGACCCACTGGGGAGGCTGTTGCCACACAGCCGAGATTCACCCACTTCACGGGTGCGACTTTGGGGGTGCTTCCCTTGGTATGACACGTCTTATGATGTGGATGATTACAAGGCCGGCACCACAGGTGCCGTAGTTCCCGGGACTGGTTAATGCCGGGTTATTTATCACAGGAAGCGTGGAATGCGGCCCTGTCCCGCAGTCCTAAAACCACACGGACCTCCATAGCATCATCTTACCATCATCGTCATCTCCATCATCATGCATAATAAAAATTGCCCCAACTTCCGAGCCCTCTGTAACACCACTGGAGCCGGCAAAGAGTTGTTGCAGCAAAAAAAAAAAAAAAAAAAAAACTGCGGGGGTTAATGTGGGTGGTGGGGGGGAGGGGTCCGTATCCCACTCTCTCATCCTTCAGGTCGCTTAATACAGTTTTTGAAACTGACTTTCTTCAGTGCGATCACTGGAAAAGCTGAGAAAGAGGGTTTCTTATAAAGAGAGTTGGGTTGGGTTTTTTTTGTGGGTTTTTTGGTTGTTGTTGTTGTTGACGGTTTGTTTGTTGTTGTTGTTTTTTTTTTAGGGAGTGTAATGCAGATACCTTCTAACTCGGCCACGAGATAGTCTCACGGTGCTGGCCCCAGAGCAATAGACTAAAGGTCCACTCTGACGGCAGCACAAAGCAAAGTTGATTTGATGAGTGCAGATCAAGCAGCGCCAATTGGACCATGTCGCCTCACATGACAACTCGCTCTCCTGCGCGCGTGGCTCAGTACACAATTTGCCAGCTGGCACTTACCCGTGAAATCTCTAGGCGACGCCAAACTAATTTAACGCGGGGATGTCGTTTTGGTTATTCCAACGCTTCACGTGCACCGTTTAGTGAACCCTTCCCTTGAAGTTGCAGTGGCAAACAATAGCACTGTTTGCACTGTCCCTCATTCTGTACTTAATATTGACTAGATGCTGTACAGCAGCATCCGTACCGCGTATTTTTGTGTTCCCTTTTCCAGTTTAAGGCCAGTGGACGAGCATTTCCGACAAAACCCCCTTTTTAAACTGAATTTCTTTACTGTGATCCCCGAAAGATAGAAATGGGAAGGACCCGGGGGTGGGGGGGGGGGAGGCTCGGCCAACACAAATATACAAATACAATGGTTGAAAAGAGGAGACAGTGTCCTTTCTTTTTATGTATAAATTATAGAAGTCTTTGCAGAAACAGCAGCACAGGCCGAGGTTAGAAATCACCCCCCCCCCCCCTAAAAAAAACGAAAAAAAAAAACCGCGTTTTTCCGCGAAGTGACAGTGAAAGCGTCATGCTACCTATACCTAGGCCCTAGGGGGAATTGACGGCTGCTTTTTCGCGGAAAAATTGCCTTTACTGAGGTAAAGCTCGGTGTTGATTTGCATCTTGGATCAAAATACTCGGCTTGATGGGAAATAACAGCTAAACTATAAAACATGTCAAATCTTTACTGGCTTTCTAGCAAAGGGCAAGTGCCCGGTTTAAAACATTATTGTACTCAGCCGGTCATTTGGTCTCCTCCGTCACTATGCGTTGGAGCCGCTAAATCAGGCCAGATCGATCTCCGGTATGGCTACCTGTCCCGGCCGCCAAGAAGGAATACCCGCTTAATCGTTGTCTCTGTTGTCAAGCAGTCACGGCAGCCCTGAAGTGGGTGCGCGCTCTGTCTCAGGGGAACTGAAGCTCCGCCCACTTCCTTTTGATCTCATCGTCTGAGAGCCGCCATGTCCCCTCGCCTCTTACAGCACGGGTGTGGCGCGGGAGTTGATGCTCCGCCCCTCTGTAGCGGCGCCTTTGATCTGCGAAACAGCCCCTTTTGTCCTCTTGTTCCTAACGTTTGAAGGCAGACCCGTGACGCGGGAGTTGCCAGAGCGTGGACGAGCTTACTCGGCAATCTATTTAAACTTGGGGAAATGCCTTCGATGCGCATGCTCGAAACGTGGATTTTGTTTCTGTTGGATAACTTCAGTCCTTGCCATACGCCATGTGTGCCGGGTCATTCGGAAGAAAGAATGTCTTCAAAAACATTGGTTACTGGCAAGAACTGTTTCTACCAGAAAATACAGATATTGATACTTCCTTAACAGTGTCTAGCGCAGCCCAGCGGTTATTATTATTATTTATTATTTTTAGCCGAGTGGTTCCCACCCGCTCGGCCACTATTTTGGTCTCTGGCCCCACTACCCCCTCTGTTCTCTGGCCAGCGCTATGCCACGAGCCGCCGCGTGCCCAGTCAGGCACGCGCGCAGTGTGTAGATCCACGGTGGCACATGTGCCAATTAGCTGTGTTTGTTTGTGTCCTTTTAGTGCTAAATACCTCCACAGTCGTTCAACCTAACACTACCCTGTAAACTGTAGTAGTTTCAGGAGAGTTTTTACTTTCTAATCATGTTTTGTTTTTAGCGCTGTTTCATAGTTTTACGGGTGCATTTTGCCATTTTCAATTCAGTGCGTGGTCCCTGGCTTTACGCTCTTCAATCGGTGATAGGAAAATCTCTGTGATGTTCCAAACGTATGCCATTTTGAAGTATTGTTCAGGCCTTTTAGCTGCCGTTTGTTTGAAAGTTCTAGCTGCTATAGTACGCCCGCTATCATCAGTTTTCCCTGTGCTGACAAACACAGATTCTCCCCTCTAGCCGTGAATCTACTCTCCTCCAGCTACGCACCCTAGGGTTGCTTTGATGGTTTGCACGTGATCTCCCTATAAGTACCCCAGCCCCACGCCGCGGGGCACAGTCCCAATTCAGCCCTGCGAATGTTCGATTCTGCTCTGTCCATCTACGATCTTTGCCATCTAGCCTTCACTGCAACCACGCTGCACCAGAATACCAACATAGTACACCGCTCCTTATAGTGGTATTAAAAACTGTTTTGTATAAAACCATGCGTTGACTCCCTCACTACCACATTTGTGCGCCTGCAAACCCCACTCCACACCATCACGTTTTTATTTATTTTTTTGTGAGTACACAATCTCTCTCTCTCTCTCTCTCCAGGGATGTCGTTTGGGGACGGATCTCGGCTAAAAGCCGAATTTTTTTTTATTTTAAAAAAGCCGATAATCTGTCTGTCATGTCGGCTGGCCGAGCCGAAGTTTTCACGAGTGAATCGGCTCGATTATGTCCGTTTCTGTGAGATTCCTGTGCTGGCTGGACTAATTTCCAAGGGGTGAGTGAGTGAGTGAGTGTTTGGGGTTTAACGTCCTTTTCCACCACATAGGGTGATATCAAAGACGGAGCAACGATGAAAAAGCCAGCACAAATATTTGGCCCCAGCCGGGATCGAACTCACGACCCGAGCATTAGAAGTCCAACGCTCTACCATTCGACCACCCCGGCTCCCCCTAATTTCCAAGGGACAGTCACACTCAAAGTCCCACTTTTTCTTGGATTTGTGCTGAATGTTTGGTAGACAGCATTCTAAAGTTCAAGGAAATGAAGTTTGTTCAATTTTGTTATTTTACTCCAAAGACTTGTTTTATTGCGGAATATATATCTACAGAACATCTTTAATTCATGGAGGTGGAGGGAGAACGTAACAGTAGGGAATCTAGTCGAAAAACTTGTGAAACTGCTTCGGCAGAGAGAGCCGAAACTTTCTGTAAAAAGCCGAAACTTTCATGGCTGTTTTGGCTAAATCGCCCAACAAAAAAACTCCTGGCAACACCACTCTCTCTCTCTCTCTCTCTCTCTCTCTTCTGTTGTGTAAATTTATCAGATTTTAGGAGTTATTTTGTCTGCTTACTGATACTTCCTTAACTGTGTCTAGTGTAGACCATTGGAAATTTTAATCTTTTTTTTTTTATTTCTTGCTTTTGGGGGATCTTTATTTCTTTTTATTTTGTTTTATCTTTTTATATGTATACATGTATTTATCTTTTTGTCAACCTACACAGACACCCCCCCCCCCCCCCGCTCTCTCTCTAGTATTGATTAATGAGATTTTAGGATTAATTTAGTCTGCCATTGCAATACCGTTACACTGTGTTTGTTTCACCCTGAGCGTTACTACAGCCTTCACAAAAAGTTAAGGACCACTTGCAAATATCATTCAACTTTTGTCGTGGTGGCATGCTGGTGTAGTGCTGAACATCGCTGAAACAGCAGCTTATGTAGGCAAACAAATGAGCACAGTTCATAACCAGGGATGCATTCTTTGACCTGCATCTCATTTTTTCCGTGCAGAAAGCCCCAGGTATCACTCATTGAACACTGAAACTCCGTCTAGTTTTGCCGGAATTGAAGATTTTCAAACGCGCCAAGCATGCTGTGTGACGCGCACGTGCCATCCACACAGTGGTCGCCATCTTCACTAATTACCCCTTAACCTTGCTACCGAATTTTACGGGAAAAATCTTATTCGTTTTTTTTTTTTTTTCTGATTTATTGAAACTGTCACCCATTATGTTGACTGGTCCTTAACTTTTTGTGAAGACTGTATAAGCTAAAGCTTATTTGTGCTCATTAAGTGTTAAATATATAAATTTTCGTCCTGCAATAATTTTTTTTTCACTGATAAAAAATGTGCGTGTACACGTTAACAAAAAAAGGATAAGCAGCTGACGGCACAGCTTGTACCTGACGCATTATTATTATTATTATTATGAAATGCGCATTGTAAACATGCGAATGAATAAAAAGAAGTCGGAAAATGGTGAAGGATGGATGAAAGAAACCAACAAAAACAAAAATAAAAAAGGAAGAGAAGAATGGAAGGAAAAATCCTTCTTAAACGATTTAGGTATCATGGCGTACGAGCAGCTGCGACCGTTGAACAGCACGGACTAAACAAATATATCTGAAACACCTTGGTGTCATGGTGTTTGGTAACTTATGGGCCGGGGGGGGGGGGGGGGGGGCAGGTGGGGCTGAGATGGTAACTGACCAAGGAAGCAAACATTGTACACAAAACCTCACCTCGCATATGAGTTTTCTCCACTTTCTTGTTGTGTATCGCACTGTTTGTTTAATTACCCTTAAGTCGTTACTTTGATAGTTACGAATCTTTAACTTATTTACTTCAGTTAACTGTGTGGTGCGTGACAAATTTTAGGCTTCTTGTTTAACAACAAAAAAGTAAGGAGGTCTTTTCACTCTTTGTGGATTAATACTTCCGAGAATACTTCACCACCTGCGCCGCTCGCAGTCATGTATCGCAGTGGTGTGAAACGTCCAATACCCCGCAGCAGACACCCCGAAGACGGGACACGCTCGCGGCGCCAGGGTGGCTTGGAGCTTCCAATACCCCGGGTTGGTTACGCGTAGCAGACACCAGGGACATGTGAAGAAGTGTAAACGGCACGCGCCAGCGGGCATATATCACGTTGACCTTATTAGTTTTTAGCAAGCGGGCCCAGTGTATACACGTCACAACCCAGAAATGGATACTGGGTGCTCTCTCTCTCTCTCTCTCTCTCTCTGTTAATTAAAACAATGTACCCGGTTTAGGTCGATTATCAGCTAATCAGGAAAAGCGGTAACAAAGGTAAAGACTCCCTGACCCATTCCTATCGGCACCAGTCTCGAAAGGTGTGAAGACTTGCATTGGCCCTGAATAGCTGCGACACGCCATGGATCAATATAATAGCTAATCAGCAAACACCCGCATCTCACCCCTACAGGCGTTAGTAGGACACGTGCCTATGTTTCACATGATGTCCTTACTTAACTTTTTGTTTTCTCATTTCAACACGACTACCGGCCTACCGCAGACGCATATTCTGTCTAATCATTTCAGCTGAGCTCTTCTTCGAACGTCCTCACACCATTTGGACCGACCGGACTCGGCGTTCAGCAACGGGGAGCAGTTTTGTTCCGCAAAACACCGTGCGATACTCTCGTGCAATCAAGATCGTATCAGCAAACCCGTTGGCGCGCGTGGGGGGGGGGGGGGATAAAATCAGCAAAAACAGCACGTGTACATTCGTCAGTTTTTTTGGAAACTTGAATGGGGCATGGGCTGTACAGTGTACATAAACGAAGGACTCGGCATAAAGTGAATGTTGATGTAAGAGTCGTGACGTGTTGCGAGAAGTATCGTCCTTTTCAGAGTAGAATTTTCTTTTGAACCATGGCGGCTCCTAAGCCTTCTTTTTGTGGTCTCGGAAGCAGTACTCAAAGCGGCTATGTGACCTTCTCGTGTGCAAAAGGCACTAATTGGACTTATTATCGTCTGCTTTCGGGGTGGCCGAATGGTAGAGCGTTGGACTTCTAATGCTCGGGTTGTGAATTCGTATCCCGGCTGGGACCAAATATTTGTGCTGATTTTTCATCGTTGCTCCGTCTTTGATATAACCAGTATGTGGCGGAAAAGGACGTTAAACCCCCAACCCCCCACACCTCACCCACTCGTCTGCTTCAGATACCACTTGTGGAGTGTGGATTTTACGGCACACAGATAAAATTATATGTGTGGCCGCTCATTGCTGGGGTCTTAAGAGAGAGAGAGAGAAAGAGAGAGAGAGAGAGATGCTTTGGTCCTGGCCCTGGAAAATAAGGTTTAAAGAAACAGGTACTGGGTTCCGTCAAAGAATAATAATAATAATAATAATGAGTATTGTATAGGCGCTTTACCCAATTTCGTGAATTGGCTCAAAGCACCGTGAACTGAACCCACCACGCACGCTCACGTGAATCACACGCATTCTCTCACACATTGGACGTAAACACATTACAATCACGTTGTGCGAAGGGACAGTCAGCTATTTAAATTTCGGAATTTAGAATTGCATTTATTTTTCAAATTTGGTTGGCTGAACCTATCCAAATTTGGTGGGCTGAACATTTTCAAATGGCTGATCAGTGCGGTGCGGTATCAAACGCGAAAAATTCATTTGGTGGCTTTCAGCCGGCATGAAACGGCCATAGTAGTGTAGGGGAACCCATGCTGAATGTCATGGTATAGGACACAAGATGGTGCCAGTCGTCAGAAGTATGTAGGAAGAGGTTAGAAGTTGGTAGTCGGCAAATACATAAGACTGACTGCCGGGTGCACAACGGCGGGGATAATTATGGGTAGGATCGGGGGGGGGGGGGGGTATTTTAGGATAACTGGTCGTAGAGCCGTTTAGTCATCTAGTGATGCACAACGAGAATTGACTGCTGAATCTAATGGCATATAACATCAGTATAGTGTAGCCGTCGGAGTAGTGGAAAATAAGGTTTAAAGGAACAGATACTGGATTCAGTGTAATAGCTGATCAATGCGGTAGCAAACGGGAGAATTTGTCTGATGGCTTTCAGCCGGTATGAAACGGTAATAGTAGTGTAGAGAAATGCAAGCTAAATGTAATGATGTGGTGTCAGCCGTCAGAGGTACTTAGAGAGAGGTTAGAAGTTGGGAGTCGGCAAATACACAGACTGACTGCCGCGGGGATATTGATGAAGTCGGGATAAAAAGTATATCAGAGGAAAACGTGCCGTTCAGCCGCTTAGAGAATCTAATGGTATAATATAACATCAGTATAGTGTAGCCGTCGGAGTAGTGGAAAATAAGGTTTAACGGCACAGATACTGTATTCGGTGAAATGGCTTCACTGCGGTAGCAAACGGGAGAATTTGCCTGATGACTTTCAGTCGGCATGAAACGGTCATAGTGGTGTAGGGGAATCCATTCTGAATGTCATGATGTAAGACACAAGGTGGCATCTGGCGTCAGAGGTACGTAGAAAGAGGTTACAAGTTGGAGTCGCCAGATACATAGATTGACTGCCGGGTGCACGGCGCGGCGGCGGAGAGAAAGATGGGTAGGATCGGTACTTTATTTCGAAAATTACGCTATTCTACAAAATATGTTCTATTTTCTTTTCTTGCATTTGAACCAGTTTTGGCCGTTACTTCAGTTATTACCCTGAGCCTGCATGTAAAACTCGAGGTTAATCTAACCCACGACTACTGGCCTAACCCAGAGTAAGACAAAAGAGACCCAAAAATAAAATCAAATTTTAAAAAAGGAAGCGAAGAAAGAAGAAAAATTCTTTTATAACGGCATATTCACTTTGCCGGAATGGACCCCCTTCTGATTTAAAACAAAACAGCAACAGAATATTTAACCCTAGAGTCAGTTTAGTTTGAGGTTAGGCCTTAACCCGGGGCTAAAATCCCTTACCTCGACTTTTACCTGCGGGCCCTGGTGACAGTTATGTGAGACTTTCTCATGGCCGAGTGAGAACGTTACCATGAACACCACCACTACGCTCCATCGAAAGAAAGTACTCTCTCTCTCTCTCTCGTCAGAAGACCCCCCCCCCCCCACACACACACACACACTCACCTCACCCTAAAAGAAACTATCTTTTGTTTATTCGTCAATGCCGCCCCTCTCTCTTTCTCTGTAGCCAGAGTCTCTCTCTCTCTCTGGTAAAACCGAAAAAAAGGCAGTACATGACTAGTTTAAACATCTTTTCAGTACGGCAGTTATCCAACCCACCTCCCCTCCCCCGCGGCACTACGCACCTAGGTAATAGGCGCGTGGGACTCGTGCTGAAAGGCTGTAATTACATGATCGGGCTGGACAAAGCGGGGCTGGGCAGAGCTAAAAGCCTACACAATACACAACGCTTAAGCCATCGCCCAATGAGCCGTCTCCATCTTTTCGGCGAGCGATATTAAAACTTCAACCAAACAGTCAACCATTCATCAATCCAGCCAACCAATCTGCAAACCAGCCGACCAAATGCAGGTTGTCAATTCGCACCTGTATAGGTATCTTGGACGGTACGCCTTTACCACTGTGATTTGTCAACAATAATTTGATGGTGAATGCATAACCTATTGCTGGTGTCCACTTATGACACATGATTTTTAATGTTTCCAACATGGTTGGTCATGAAACATTCGAGTTTAAGCATTACAAAGATAATTTATCGATCCATAGTCTAGGTTCCCAAATTGAACTTTCAGTTTGTGTCTGGTCGGTTCCCAGATTAAACCTCCTGTTTGTGTCTGCGTGAATGTTCCCTCATCACATCAACAATTTGTGTCCAACATGCACCCCTCTGTATATCCTATAGCCTTCCACATACAAGGAAAATCACTATATGAAAACGTTTTCAGCATGGTTGGTAAAGGACAAACTCGGTTTAAAGGATTACAAAAGTTGATTTATCGTGTTATTGTCAATGTTCCCGGATTGAATCTGCAGTTTGTGTCTGCTCGGTTCCCAGAGTACACCTACTGTTTGTGTCAGTCTGGACGTTCCTTTATCACATCAAAAATTTGTGTCCAAAATAAAACCCCTCTGTATATCTGAAAGTATTTGACTTACAAGAAAGATCGATATATATTAATATGGCTTAAGGTACCCTGTCTCAGGAAATATAACGCAAATTTGAAAAGACGCATAATTTAAGGCATGTTCCTTTATTACATCAACGATTCGTAGGACGAATGTTCCCACATCACACAAAAGACATGGATGTGTGTGTGTGTGTGTGTGTGTGTGTGTGCGCGCCTGCCAGTGCGTGCGGTCTCATCCTGTAGCCGATTCATACCATTGCATACTCTCCTTATGACAAACGCGAGACATACAACTCAAGTTCACCGACAGATTGTACGTATGCATCAACATTACACCCTAGTTCACAAGACCCGCTTGCTCTTTATACAGCTGGATTGCATAAGCGTTTATTTTTATACAGCTGGATTACCTACGCATTTTTTCTTCTTCTTCTCTCAGATGAGACTGACTCACAGCGGCCTGTCATCGGCACTGCTGGAAAACTCCATAAAAATTTACGAGAACACAATGAACAAGCCGAGTATGCATGATGTGTTTCATGACTAATCTTGAACTAGGAAGCGGAACTAAGGAGAAGAATAATAGTTCTTGGCTTTTGTCTTTCATTATCGTCCCTCCTTTCTGCAGCACGTTTCGTAGGTAATAATAATAGTGTTAATAATAATGATGATGATGATGATAGTGATGATAATAATAATGGTAATGATGATGATGATGATATTGATAATAATAAAAATAATTATAATAATGTGGATTAGAAAGGTACTTTACTTAATTTCCGTGGTTCAGTTAAGCGCCTCGAACTGAGCCCAACACCCACGCTTACGCGAGTCACGCGCATTCTCTCACTCACCGGACAATCAGTTACAATCAGTTGATGCGAAAGGTCAACTCAGCTATAATATTTCAGTTTCGGCATTTATTTTGTAAATTTTTGTTTGATGACTGAATATTTCTAAAGCAGAAGCGATTAAATGGCGTCCTGCGCGTACTGTGTTTTTGCGAATACAGGGTAATCTCCCCAGTGTCGTCTAGTGACACTGTTCCAATGGTGATTTACTTCACACGGACCGTGTCAAGATACCCTTTTAGGTTCTACAGTCGGCCACGCCTGTGCACGCCTCTGTTCTACAGGCGTAATAGGACACAACCTGACCGCGGGGGTCATGTGCAGTGTTATTTTGAGGTACCCTGCCTGGCGAGTGTGCTACTCTGTAGTGAGTTTTGTTGTCATAAAAAAGCGTGATTTTGTGATTTTTGTGTTATGTAGGTCAAGGTGCATGCCTGGCGGTCGCAAAAAGAGGCAAGCTGCCAGTGAAGCTGAGACTTTTTGCCCAGAGGTCGAACACTAGTGACGCAAGCGGATTTGTGTGAACCGCCTCTCTGACCTAAAGAGAAACTAGACGTGCATTACTCCAGTGAGGCCTGAGCGGAAATGAGACATTCAAAATTTATTAAACTCCTGTCACGTATGTGCCTTTGAATGGTCTGTTCGTGGAAGCATTAATTTTTGGGGGGTGACTATGATGCCTGAGGCTAATAGGGAATATAATGGCATTTTGAGGCCCTGTGTATTTGTGTCCTTCGGCCTGCAGGCGGTCTATGAAACAACGACCGAGGCTTTTTTTTTCTCATGCAAAGTGCGCCTCAGACCACTTCTGATCTTCTAACGGATCTGAGGCACGTACAAGAAAATGTAAATCGACTGAAACACGATATCAGCTGAACGGATCAGATGTCTTCGCCATGGTCCCGAACATTACGCGACACTGATTCAGTCCGCGCTGGTGAGTCGATCGTTTGCCTTGATTACAATATTTACCTGCACCTCTGTCCTGTAAGTCGTTACGCTCTTTGAGTTTTTTCATGATATGTATCCATGTCGCAGGACTATTGAGCAAGACGTTGAGACGTTTGAATTGCTTAGTTTTACTTCCTGGGCCCGCACACCAGTGGGGTGGGTGGGTGAGTGGGGTTGGGTGGGTGGGTGGTGTTTTGGGGTTTAACGTCCTTTTCCACCACATACGGGTGATATCAAAGACGGGGCAACGCTGAAAAAGCCAGCACTAATATTTGGCTCCAGCCGGGATACGAACTCACGACGTACGAACTCATTAGAACCGCCAGCACAAATATTTGGCTCCAGCCGGGATACGAACTCACGACGTACGAACTCATTAGAACCGCCAGCACAAATATTTGGCTCCAGCCGGGATACGAACTCACGACGTACGAACTCATTAGAACCGCACACCAGTGACTTCACAAATGTCTTAGAACGTTTAAAGCGGCACCTGGCAGGATCAGCAACTCCCACTGTGTCAAAAACATGTTCTGCACAGACGCTGAAACTACTGAGTTAGTGGCCCTCCCACAGTGTGTTTTGGAGCTTTGTAAACTTGCAATGTCGCCAGCCAGTTGCACTGAGACGGCACACTTGGCTATAGCCTGTTTCATAGAGACACATTACTTCACTTGCAAGTGAAGTGGGTGGCGGGGGCATGTTTTGGCTCACGTTTTGGCTCATATTTTAGCAACGACAGTCCCCCAAAAGGTTCATATTTTGCACAAATCTAAATGGTATCATGTTCTTGTACCGTTTTAAGCCTAGGTCGGTTTGTGAGCTTAGAAGACGAGCTTAGGTGATGGATCTTTAATTGCCGCTGCACAGTCCTGTGTCTTTGTATTGTCTAATAATTCTCAAAAGACTTTCCACAAACAGTGTCTGTGTCCTTATTTCTACACCAGAAGTTGTTGTCAAACTGAAGCTACGTGCTCATATGGTATAAGTATTGTATTAGAATTGGTGTTAATTAGTACGTGTATGTAAACTATTAGCTTTAATTTGCGACAACCAAAAATATGTGCCAACAGCCCAAAAAATCGAACGATAAATTGTCGGGTACACAGACCAACTGTACCATCTGTACCAACGCAGACCAATGCAGACCAACGCAGACCAACTGTACCCCTAAACTAACTCTGACGCTTTCTGTCCTCAGACATAAAAGTCAACGTCGAAACCTCTAAACTTGTTTTCCACGGGGTGAAGTCAAAATAGACCCGAGTGTTTCCGGTGCAACTCCGATTCAAAAGTTCCGGCGATGGCTCCTCTCGCGTCAAGCCATATGTTTGAAATATGACCACGCACACGTCTTTGTATTGTAGTAACGCGTTAGTCAGGGTCGTTGTCTGGGCCTGTATGTAATAGTCGAGGTTAGGGCTTTTAGCCCCGGGTTAGAGTCTAACCTCGAACTAAACTACATGTAGCTCTAGGGTTAAATTTTCTGTTGTTTATTGTTTTAAATCAGAAAGCCGGCCCATTCCAGGAAGGTGCCTGAGCCGTTATAGAAGGATTTTGTTTTTCTTGCTTTCTTTGCTTCCTTTTTTTATTTAATTTTTGCTTTTGGGTTTCTTTTGTCCTAGTCTGGGTTAGGCCCGTAGCCGCGGGTTAAATTAACCTCGACTTCTACATACGGGCCCAGGTTGATAAACAGCCCCTTTCTCAGTTTCTCGCCGACACACCGAAGTCCGACCATTGGAAACACTCGGTGCCACTCAAATTCGAAAATGGAAACACTCGGTGCTACTGTTTAGGAACACTTTGTCCTGGCGATGCTTTTTTTTTTTTTTTTTTCAAGCGGAGTAGCACCGGATACACTCTCCCCCATTTTGGCTACACCCCGTGTTTTCACACTCAACAGGTGAACTATTACGCTCAACTTCTCGCTTCTCGATACCTCTCTAGGTGTGTCACCAAGGTTAACGGGATCTGGTGTCAATGACTCGGCGTCCCGGCATTTTAAACAGTTCAGTTACAACACAAAACAGACTAGGAAATTAGACGTATATGTCCTGCATCACTAACTAGAGGGGGTGGGGGGGGGGGTTGTAGAGATCGCGAAAAGCCACTGCATTTCGATGGAAATTTCTAGACCATCCCAGAACATGCTGGTGCAGTAACATCAATAGATTACGTAACCTTGGAAAGATTCCGTACTTCGTACTTGCCAGTAAGTTGAGGAATGTTCTAGATCTGACCTGTTTAGTATATAAGCAGCCCTGCACGACTGTGGCCGACCTGGCAGTCTGACTGGATTGGAAAAGTGTTCAGCTGGACTGTACAGTTAGGGTAGCTATCCCCATCCCCCATAACTAGCCCCTTAGGGCCGTCTGCAATCACCTCGTTGTGGCGTGGACGATAAACCCCAGCTAACCAACCAACTGTGTGACGTTCTGGGTTCTTCTTCTTTCATGAGTTTGTTCCCCATGCATCTTCTGTTAATAAAGTATTGGAGTTCTATCCTGTTGTTTCCCGTGTCTTCTCTGCGAGTGCACCGAGAAAGCGACATAGCAGGAGAAAAATACAACGGGGGGGGGGGGGGGGGGCAGAAAGAGAGAGAGAGAGAGATCTCCCCATAACGCGTTGCTTACTGTTGAGCAAGCAAAATGACGTAACACATGCTAGAAGTTTACTTTAAGAGACTGAGGGGGTATTCATGACTGGGAGAATGTTAGCAGCCACATGATTCACGCACGATATAAAGATGTCGTAAAATCTAACGGCCTTTTAAGCAGTATGACTAAACCAGCAGGCCAACGGAGATTGCGGACTGATTTATGATTTGTGTGACGACTTTAACACACCGTAACAATGACCTGTAATGTTAGACACGTTAAGCGTCAAGGACATGTTTACTGTGTGGTACAGTTAAGCAAAGAACAAGTCATGCTTTTGGCAGTTTCATTGGATGATTCCGGCCGGGGCTAAACATTTGTGCTGGCTTCTTTTCTCGTTGCCCCGTCATTGATACCACCCGTATTACGGGTGGAAAATGTTAAACTCTCAAACACCCACTCACCTACCCGTATCATTGTATTGCATTTTGGAACAGTCAGTAAATTATAAAGGAAAGGGCGACTTGGCTGTTGTAACTTCGGTTTAAACAGGTTTATTGCAATATTGACAAGTCGTTCAAGTAAACAGATAGTGAGCATAAACAAGCGGCACCGCTTATGTTAATGTTCAGTGGAAAAAAAAAGTACATATTGACAGCAACGAAATGGCAGACTAAACTGGTAAGTAATTATGATGGGTTAAAACTACAGAAGAGAGAGACGCTCACGTGAATCACACACATTCTCTCACACACTGACTAGACATGAACACATTACACTCACGTCGTTCGAAAGATCAGCTGAGCAATTCATAAGTTTCGGAATTTAGAGTTGCATGTATTTTTTATTTTTTTTAAATTTGTGGGCTGAACATTTCCAAAGCAGAGGGGGAGGAAGCCGGAGTACCCGGAGAGAACCCCCGACGATCGGCCCGAATAAACGGTGCCACATACGAGAAGGAAAAATTCTTTGAACTAGACGTCTCGCTTTGGTGGCGAAGTCTTGACCACTATACCCTCGTCCGCCCCGTGCGTTCCATGTCTTCCCGAAACAGAATGAATGAAAGGCCTAGATAGGTTGTACTTTACGGTAGCCGACAAGAGAGATGAGATTAGTACATTCAGATCCGCTTGGAAACCTGTATGTTTCATGTTTCAGATGTCACGATAGCTAGCTATCCAACAACCCTGCACCGATCCTTGCTGCACATTTATTTACGCAGGTGCTAGAAGGATGTCTGTAAGATGAGAATGATTAATTTTGTGCCGCCCTAGAGTGTATGCATGTGTTGAGATATGTCTGCTTTGCACGAGTGTAAATTTGTTTGTATTCCGGCCTGGAGAGCAAGAGAGAAAGAGACAGACAGACACAGACACAGACATAGACACAGACAGACAGAGGTACTGGGAGTTAGACCTTTCAAAGAACAAACACCGATCAGTCACTATGTTTACCTTTAAGCTTGGACCGTTTACCACCACGCGGCGATGTACCGTACCGAGTTACGAAGGGGTGGGGCGCGGCAGGGCTATGACAGTCAGTGGGAACACAGGATTATGTTGACAGCGGGAACATGGGATTATGACTCGTGTTCTCATTGTCTGTATTGGTCTGACCTAATGGCCTGCGCGTTAACGGATGGTGCGCGTCGTGTATACAGGCAAGCGGACTTTCTGAACGAGGAACGAAGAATATTCAGAGTCAAGAGAAGAGACAGGGAATATAAATCATAAGGACTGAGCACTCAAGGTACGTTTTCTGCTGTGTGTGTAGTGTAGTTGGTAAGCGAGTGTATAACTGGAAATGAGAAAATTGAACAAGGGAGTTAAGAGGGGGAATCGTCGAGTTCTGTTCTCGCAACCTGAAGTGTTAACAGACAGACAGACATGGTGACTGACCGACAGACTGGAGGACAAACACACACACGCAGACATGAAAACAATATTTCCTTCATTATCCACTGGCTGGGGAAACTCTCTCTCTCTCTCTCTCTCTCTCTCTCTCTCTCTCTCTCTCTCTCTCTCTGTGTGTGTGTGTGTGTGTGTGTGTGTGTGTGTGTGTGTGTGTGTGTGTGTGTGTGTGTGTGATTAGACAATTTGTTTTTCAAATCAGTAAACCAAGACATTGCGACCACTGTGCTGTGACACACAAGCAGGACGAGTTGTATGATGCGAGTAACTTGCTCCGCTTGTGAAGAGAGTTACTCACTGTTACTGTTACTGTCCTGTTACAGCTATTGAAGATATTGTTACCGTACATCTGCTGGGCACAAAATGAAATGAAAAAGGACAGATCTAGGTATTGTGGATATTCGGTCGACGCGTTCTTTATTCAGCTCTGGTATGAGTTAGAATGTAATAAAATACTGACTCAGACTCTTTCAGCATGTTGTGAGATCCTCAAAGAAGCGTTATGTAGGCAAAACATCAATGCACACTGTGTAACGTGTGTGTGTTACTTTCGTAGCAACTTTCTCGTAGACGTATCTCGGATTAACAAGTGGCTCTTCGTCCTTGAGTCATGTGATATTAATCTCTCTCTCTCTCTCACACACACACACACACACACACACACACACACACACACACACACACACACACACACACTCTCTCTCTCTCTCTCTCTCTCTCTCACACACACACACACACACACACAGAGACTCTCTCTCTCTCTCTCTCTCTCTCTCTCTCACACACACACACACACACACACACACACACGCACACGCACACACTGACACAACACCGTCACACACACACACACACACACACACACACACACACACACACACACACACACACACACACACACACACACACACAAAATTCTCTCTCTCTCTCTCTCAGAGTGTTGTGCGGCGTTAAGCCCTAACAAACTAACTAAGGAACTCTCTCTCTCTCGCTCTTTCTCTCTCTCTCTCACACACACACACACACACACACACACACACACACACACACACACACACACACACACACACACACACACACACACACACACTAAGCCAGCGAGCTCCCCGCGCGCTCTGTCCTGACGTCACAATGTATGCACAGGACCAGGTGACAAACCTCGCGCTGCTTGTATGGCCGGAGTGTGTATGTATTGGAAGCGGGCGCGCTGTTTGTGTACATATCGATATTACACTCGGTGGGGGGATCACATCAAGTGCAACTTTAGTGACAGAAGGGGTTTTTTTTGGTCTTGTGTCCGCCACAGAAAGACCTGTATGTTTCTATGACAGATTTTGATCAGAGGCAGAACGATTGTTGATCTCGTGATCGCGTTGTAGAGGATCTATAAGGAAATATAGACTTCGTATCCTCAGAGTGTTGCGTTTCGGATCAAAGTGTTGTGTTAACTGGTCTGAACAATCATGAAAGACAGGTAAGGAGTGTTGTAACGGGATGGGTGCCTTGGGGTATAATGATCACACCGCTACACCACCGGGGTTCTCTGACCAGTCGACCAGTGAAGAGACGACGCAGCGTTTGGTTGTCACTGGGCTCTTTATTTCATAGACATATCATAATCGCTCTTGTTTGCATGTATGTTTGCTTGTTTACTCGCTTACTTGCTTGCACACCCTGAAACAGCAATTAACTAGCATGAGAACTATCAAAAGAGAAATACAAACTATAAAAACAAGATATCTAATCACAAAAGACTAAACTACAGCAAAAATAAGCACTATTGTTCCACCACTGATGACAACTCACAAATACAGCAAATACATGTACCATCTAGCAATGGTGGGGAACAATATTCTGTATCTCAAATATATTACTAAATGAGACAATACAAAGTAAATCACAACATCCAAATACAGTGTAATACAACGAGGAGACTAAAATGTAAAATGTGTACCTCATCAGTGTGATAAAGGTGTTCCAAATCATACTGAGTAGCAAAACATCAATACTGACGGCAGACAGGTGAGACGCTCCCTGTAGGCCTTACACTGGAGAAAGTCAACTGTGTGTGTCAGCTCACACAGAAAGCTCTACTGACATGTACTGAGAACAGTGAACAGAAATCAAAACTTGCCTGTGAAGGACCATTGGCAGCGTGGTTTTTCACGGTTGAGTAAACCACAACTATTACTGAACTGCTACTCTCTGTTACTGAGCTACTACTACTCTCTCTCTCTCTCTCTCTCTCTCTCTCTCTCACACACACACACACACACACACACACACACACACACACACACATTCACCCTGCCACATTCACCCCCTGCAAGTAAAATGACGTCCTCGGCATTTTCACATAGAAAGAAAACGGGATCTATGGTCTATGCTTATCAAAGTACAGCTTTAAAAATTACAAAGAAAATAATACAGAATGTTGCTATGTCTGCCAGGCTGGATCACAACCATTGGCCAGTGGTTACATGGATGACAATAAATGTAAAATCTCAATATATACAAAATCGAAACTGTGGTGTAATCCCAACTGAGTCTTAGCCTTGCATCTACAGGCACATTATCTACTGTCCCGTTTCCCAAGAAAGACTACTTTTAGTCTTTATGCGTGTCTGTACGGCAATAAATGCAATTTCCGTAACACAACTCTGACACTACTCTGACTCTATGACTTCTGTGTATACCTCCCTAGTGACTGAGGATATTTAACACTGCTTTCTGAACCTCGTCAGAGTCCTTACGCACTACACCAGCCTCTATCAGGGACTTAAGACATGCCATCTTTCTTTCCCATTCCGACTCAACAGATTGTTGTGCCATTATGTATTCCCCCGAGGTGTGCCAGGCGGGAGGTTTTCTGTTCCTGCCCGATGTGCGTACCTGCCTAGTTTCTCCTCTATCTTCTTCAGTTCTATGCTCAGCCTCAGGTGTCTCCGCACCTTGAGTTACTTCACTCCCTCTAGGCCTGCCCGACTCGACACTACCCTCTACAACAACTGGGGTTTGATGGTCGTCACCATGCGAGTCGCCAGCCTCATCGCCACCAACAACTGCTTGATCGTCATCGAGCTGCTGTGGTGGTTCACAGACCTCCGTCTCCGGTCCCTGCCCCGTGCCATCAGCTTGTGATGCTGCAGGCTCAACTACCGGTGTACTGTTGCGAGGTGTGGGATCACGAAGGTCTACAACAACTTCTCTCACTTCTTCATCTACTTCATCTTCATCCTCATCTCCACTACCATCAGTACGAGATACTGAGGGTGCTGGCTCGACTTGATGGGCGGGTGGCTGCTTGCTCTTCTTCAGATTATGTCTTGGTGCTGGTTTGGGTGGAGCAGGTCCAGTGTTCACTGACTTAGTGCGCTCCTCAATTGGCAGGGAACCGATAGGCAGGAGATGGTTCCTGTGCAGTGTCCGTTTACAACTCGGATCTGATTCCTTGCGCACAATGTATACTGGAATCCCTGCGTTTGGCTGGGTGTCCACAATGTAGGGGTCATTCTCCCACTTGTCACTCAACTTGTGACGGCCTTCAAATGCAAGAATGCGAACAAGAACGCGGTCACCAGGTTGAAGTACTGCACCTCTGCTTCTCAAATCATACACTGACTTCTGTCTCCGCCGAGCTTCATCTGCAGCTCTCCTTGCAATATCGTAGGATTGTTTCAGTCTCTGGCGGAGGTCAGCTACATACGTGCAGTGATCTTGGACACCTTTACCACGACTAACACCGAACACAAGATCAATGGGCAGCCTTGGCTCTCGTCCAAACATGAGAGAGTATGGTGTGAATCCAGTACTTTCATGTCTGGTGCAGTTATACGCGTGGACCAACGGCGCTACAGACTTATGCCACTGAGTCTTCTTTTCAGGTTCCAGCGTACCAAGCATTCCGAGCAACGTCCTGTTGAAACGTTCAGTCATTCCATTTCCCATTGGGTGGTATGGCGTTGTCCTTGACCTCTCAATCCCAGCAAGGTTACAGAGTTCTTTGATGACGTTACTCTGAAAATTGGCACCCTGGTCCGAGTGTAGACGACCTGGGAATCCATAGTGGACGATGAAGTGGTTAAACAGGGCATCTGCAGTGGTCCGTGCTGTCTGGTTCTTCGTCGGGATAGCCTGCGCGTACCTTGTGAAGTGGTCGGTGATGACTAAAACGTGCTGAAAGCCTCCACCTGACGTTTCCAGCGTGAGGTAGTCCAGGCAGATCAGCTCCAGTGGTTGAGTTGTGGTGATGTTGACTAGAGGTGCCTTGGTTCCAACAGCCTTCCTCCTGAGGCAACGTTGACAATCCTTGCACCAGTCGTCAATGTCCTGGTTCATCTGCGGCCACCAGAAGCGTTCACGGATGAGACTGGCAGTCCTGTCTCGTCCAGGGTGACCGACGTCGTCGTGCATACCCTTCAAGACACGTCGAACAAAGGCAGAGGGCAACACCACCTGAGATCTGGTCTCATTTTCCTGTTTGGTCTCCCGATGCAACACACCTCTATGGAACTTGAAGGTCTCAAAGTTCTTCAGCATGGCAGTGTGCGCAGAGGTTTTCGGGACACGGTGGTGATAGGGTTTCTTGTTTCCGCGAATCCAGGACAACCAAAATGCTATGACTTCATCGGCGGACTGTGCACGTCTCCAATCCTGCGGTGTAAACTCTGTGATGTCTTGACTGTACGCGTCCAAGGTGTCTGCAGCAGTGGCCGAGAGGCAGTAACTCTCCGTGGATGGGGTGTTCATGGCACTACAGATTGCTTGGACGGCATCTCCAGACATCTCTTGTGGTATTTCCTCTGCAGGGGGAAGCCGAGAAAGGGAGTCTGCGTCAGTATTGTGGATGCCTGGCTTGTAGCGGATGCTGAAGTTGAACGCTGCTAGTGCTGCAAGCCATCGATGTCCTGTGGCGTCGAGCTTAGCGGACGTCAGGACGTACGTAAGGGGGTTGTTGTCTGTATACACCACGAAGGTCGCTCCATAAAGGTAGTCCTTAAACTTCTCCGTGATAGCCCATTTTAGCGCAAGAAATTCCAGTTTGTGAGCTGGATAGTTTTTCTCTGCATGGCTGAGCGATCTGCTGGCGTAAGCAATGACTCTCTTGCAGCCCTCTTGCTCTTGGTACAACACAGCCCCTAGCCCTTGTCCTGAGGCGTCAGTGTGGAGCTCGAAGGGAAGTTTGTAGTCAGCATAGCCGAGAATCGGAGGAGACGACAAGATGTCCCTGAGCTTACGGAATGCGGCATCTTCCTGAGGTCCCCACACCCACGGTTTTTGGCTGTGCTGCTTCTTCCTTCCTCGCCCTTTCTTCTCAGGTGTTGGCATCAGGGTTGTCAGGGGGAGAGCAATCTTGGAGAAGTCTTTCACGAAACGCCTATAGTAGCCAGCAAAGCCTAAAAACTTGCGGACCTCCTCAGGTGTTGTTGGGGTCGGCCAGTTCTTGATTGCTTGCGTCTTCTCTGGGTCAGTTCCAATTCCTGCCGCAGACACAGTGTGTCCCACATACACCACCTGGTCCTTGCAGAAATGGCATTTGCGTGGGTTCAGCTTCAGACCTTCTTCGCGTAGTCTTGTGAGAACCTTCTTCAGCCTGTCCTGATGTTCTTCGAAGGTCTTCGAAAAGATAATCAGGTCATCTAGGAATATCAAGCAGATCTTCAAGTTGAGGTCTCCAAGGATGTCTTCCATCAGCCGCTGGTAGGTTGCCGGCGCATTACACAAACCAAAGGGCAGACGGTTGTATTCATAGAATCCTAATGGGCCGACTGTAAACGCTGTCCTCTGTTTGTGACATTCTTCGATTTCGATCTGATAGTAACCAGACTTCATGTCGAGGACGCTGAAGTAACTTGATCCTCCCAAGCAGTCTAAGATCTCTTCGACTCGTGGAAGTGCATATGAATCCTTGGCGGTCCTGTTGTTCAACTGTCTGAAGTTTGTGCAGAGTCTAATGCGGCCATCTTTACGTCGAGCCAGAACGATGTTCGATGCCCAGGGGCTGTGGGATCGACGGATCACACCACTTGCCAAAAGCTGATGAAGATGCGACCTGACTTCGTCGATCATACTTGGGGGAATGCGCCGATGAGCCTGCTTGAAAGGTCTCTCATCCTCAAGATCTATCCTGTGTCGGACTCTGCTCCTGAGATGTGAATATCAGTCTTAATGTACCCAAGGTACGGGAGCTGTTGGCCATCTGCACACTCTATACTCAGGAGCTGGGTAACTGGATGCAGCTCAACGTTGCTGAGGCGGTTCTCATAGAACGTCTGACTGACGGTCGAAACCGCAGAGCCAGTATCAAGAAGTGCAGGGGCGGCAATTCCCTCAACTTCAATGAGTGCTTCGTTGGCATTACCAACCAATCCCGCTTCATCGTCAACAGTGGCCGGTCGGTGCTCCGTGTATGTCCGGTGATTAGAACCAGATGGCTGTCCCACTCTACAGGTCCCGTAGAAGTTCTGTCGACGTAAATGATCGAGACGCTGCCGACAGCCTACACGTATGTGTCCTCGTTCACCACAACGGAAGCATATGGGTTCACCTGGATGGTGTCTTCTGTGAGACTGCTGTTGACTGTCAACTTGCCAACTCATGATGGTTTACTACATGTAACACTAATCTCAGTAAGTGCTATACGTGAGCTTGATAGAAAGTCATGATGAAAAACTGAAACAGATTCCTACACAACCTAGCCCAAGCTGTCGAACCCATTTACTGGTGAACATCCTTCATCAGGTAGATAGCTACCGCTTATCTTCAGTAGCAGTCCTCACTGCACTATTCACTCTGTGCTAACACTAAGTCTTTACCACAGTTATAGACTGATGTTATCACAGAATAACTTGTCACTCCCAAATATTTCTCACGTGCCAAAGTAAAGGTTAGCCTACAGGGATACGGACTTTCTCTTAAAGCGAGGAAACCTTCACTCTAACTGTAGAATAAGAGTCAAATCACTGTATTCTCTCACTAGCAAGCTTGCATGCAGTAAGCGAATAGCCCACCTAGAGTTCCGTAGCTCTATGAACTCACTCAGTAACCCTCGGTTACATAAACATGCAATAGTTCTTGTATGCAACTAAGTCTGAAACACATTCTCCCACAGTGATACTCCGTGACTGCAGTGAAGTTTACGACCACCAAGTCTCTTTTTCAAAGTTTCAATCCGATAAATTGTCCACTGGTCAATAGCATGTCACTCATGCAACTCTAAAGTAAAGATCTACCTTCAAAATAATTATGTAGTTTCAACACGCATACTGACCTTTTAAACATGCCAAGGTACAGATAGCTTTTTGGGCATGCAACACTGAATGAATCAGAGATACTTGTGTGATGTAGAGAGCTCTCTCAAAAAAGGGACAAAAGACTAGCCACTTCAAGTCTAGTACTAACCCTTAAGCATCAGCATCATTTTCTTTCGATATGTGGCAACATGTCAATGGCATGCTTCGCATCAAAAATACGCATAATGTCAAGCAAACACGCTAGCATGAGCCATTACCAGTCCCTGCATGTAACACACATGTATAATTCAACAACCCACCATCCACATCGGAAAGTACATGTATACATGAAAATCAATGGATCACACGAAGTAATAAAATGATTTTCAACTCCTTTGAATAGTTTGTCTCAATGAAACACAAATGCAATCACAAATATCTTATTCCAGTGTAAATGTTCAACCATCTCACTTGTGAAGACTTACTCTGGTATAGATCTTTGCTCTCAAGTAGACACATCAATGAGCCAACACAAATCTGAACCATCAAACGTGGAAAACACGTCCGAGCCGCGCACTACAATGCTTTCCTTTTTTTTCACCTACTGTTACTAATCTACCCTTCACGTGAGATGTGTCTTTAAGATCCCATAGTATGCAAAAATAGAAGAGAAAAATGGACTAACGCAGTAAAATCTGTGGAACTCAATTACACTAGTGCCAAACCATTATTCCCACATCAGTAACTGTACCCTATAAAATATGGCAGCTGCCACTGATCGCCGTGCTGTAGCTATAAAGCGTTCAACAAAATTTTTTTCGAACACCAGAGTCCCAGGAGGACTATGTCAACTTGAGAGTCTCTAAGTCAACCAACTCTTTGAAGTATTGAACAAAATATCAAGCAAATCTCAAATCAAACCACGCTTAAAAACAGCATTGGCTTTTTTTCTTCTTCTATTTTTTTGTAACTGTTGGTAAACACCACAGAAAAAATAGGGAAATCCAAAAAAATCAAAAATGCCTTTTTGCTAATTAATTCATGGAATTAAAAAAATTGAGTCGCGGAAATAAAGGTTAAAGAAATCAAAACAGTTTATAATCTGTACCTGCAAAGTCTGTAATCATGGACAACTTGCTCACAATTCGCTCGCCGGCTGTCTACTGCTGGGTGCTGGAACGGGCAAGGCATCAATCCTTCAGTTTAGTGTTGCACCTCCAGCGCCGTACTCTGCCCCTCAAGACTGGAGACTCCTGACAGCAGTTTGAAGAGCGGCGATGTCAACCACTGAAGGGCGGCGATGTCAACCACTGAGGAGCGGCGATGTCAACCACTCAAGAGGGGCGATGTCAACCACAGACTTGGCCACCTGTCTGCGATCACTGTATGACTGCGGCACCCTGCAGCTTACATCGGTGGAGGATCCATGCCAGACAGCTCTCCCTCCCATGCAGGACAGTGTTGAAGTGCAGGGTTTCCTTCCCTCAGTAGCAGGTAGAGCGCTGTATGCTGTACGCTGGGCCCGCAAGGAGTAGTGCCAGGACAGGAGGTTGACACAGAGCTCTATGTCACAGGACCAAGTGTGTAGGGCTGGAGCAGATCCTCCTCCGTCAGCTGTAGTAGGCTGGTCACACGGTCGCACTGGCATTAATGACTGAAGGTGCCATGTGAGGTGGGGTTGGGTGAGGTGGCGTCACGAACTAAATGCCAGGGAAGCCGGTCTCCGGAACTTGTCCTCACAGATTGCAGATACGGCAACAACAGCGTAGCGACTTTCTGTAGGTAGGGTAGTGTGCCACTTGCCAAAGTCTGCTGCACGCTAAACGCACTGGTAGCTGTAGACTGGTCCCTTATTGGGCGCCATTGTAACGGGATGGGTGCCTTGGGGTATAATGATCACACCGCTACACCACCGGGGTTCTCTGACCAGTCGACCAGTGAAGAGACGACGCAGCGTTTGGTTGTCACTGGGCTCTTTATTTCATAGACATATCATAATCGCTCTTGTTTGCATGTATGTTTGCTTGTTTACTCGCTTACTTGCTTGCACACCCTGAAACAGCAATTAACTAGCATGAGAACTATCAAAAGAGAAATACAAACTATAAAAACAAGATATCTCATCACAAAAGACTAAACTACAGCAAAAATAAGCACTATTGTTCCACCACTGATGACAACTCACAAATACAGCAAATACATGTACCATCTAGCAATGGTGGGGAACAATATTCTGTATCTCAAATATATTACTAAATGAGACAATACAAAGTAAATCACAACATCCAAATACAGTGTAATACAACGAGGAGACTAAAATGTAAAATGTGTACCTCATCAGTGTGATAAAGGTGTTCCAAATCATACTGAGTAGCAAAACATCAATACTGACGGCAGACAGGTGAGACGCTCCCTGTAGGCCTTACACTGGAGAAAGTCAACTGTGTGTGTCAGCTCACACAGAAAGCTCTACTGACATGTACTGAGAACAGTGAACAGAAATCAAAACTTGCCTGTGAAGGACCATTGGCAGCGTGGTTTTTCACGGTTGAGTAAACCACAACTATTACTGAACTGCTACTCTCTGTTACTGAGCTACTACTACTCTCTCTCTCTCTCTCTCTCTCTCTCTCTCACACACACACACACACACACACACACACACACACACACACACACACATTCACCCTGCCACACACACACACACACACACACACACACACACACACACACACACACACACACTAAGCCAGCGAGCTCCCCGCGCGCTCTGTCCTGACGTCACAATGTATGCACAGGACCAGGTGACAAACCTCGCGCTGCTTGTATGGCCGGAGTGTGTATGTATTGGAAGCGGGCGCGCTGTTTGTGTACATATCGATATTACACTCGGTGGGGGGATCACATCAAGTGCAACTTTAGTGACAGAAGGGGTTTTTTTTGGTCTTGTGTCCGCCACAGAAAGACCTGTATGTTTCTATGACAGATTTTGATCAGAGGCAGAACGATTGTTGATCTCGTGATCGCGTTGTAGAGGATCTATAAGGAAATATAGACTTCGTATCCTCAGAGTGTTGCGTTTCGGATCAAAGTGTTGTGTTAACTGGTCTGAACAATCATGAAAGACAGGTAAGGACGAACTTTACTTTATTGTCTTGCATTTGTTGTGATGATGTAAGTCAGTTCTGAGCATTGTCTGTCTGTCTGTCTGTCTGTCTGTCTCTCTCTCTCTCTCTTGTAATTCAGAGTAGCAACGGCAGGTTTGGAAATGGTTA
>JACVVK020000027.1:1752500-1775000 GCA_018292915.2 Batillaria attramentaria | reverse complement strand
AATGTAACCAATCTGAAGGTGTCTGGGCCCGTATGTAAAAGTCCAGGTTTGGGGTTTTAGCCTCGGGTTAAAGTCTAACCTCAAACCAAACTAGCTCTAGAGTTTAATTTTTTTCTGTTTTGTTGTTGTTGTTTTGTTTTGTTGTTGTTGTTTTTTAAAATCAGGAAGCGGGTCCATTCCACCATGGTGCCTAAGCCGTTATAGAAGGATTTTTGTCCTTCCTTTCTTCCCTTCCCGTGGGTTAAATTAACCTCGAGTTTTACATGCGTGCCCTGGAGATTAAAATATCCACAAAACCTACAGCGTGGTTCAAAGGCGGAATCACAGGCATAATTGCGAGTTTCATTTTCTGTGGAAGGGAAGGACCAGACGGATATATCCACACATCAGAGGCCTCGACTGAAATGTGAGCATTCATCTTGAATGACATTGGAAAAACATTAATCGAAACATGATTTTAATCACATATAAGTCACTCTACTCAACGCTTATACGTCAATTTCGCATCGACAACAACTTCAAAAACAGGGTGTGGTTGTTCGTACAAACGTCCACTGCTTTTTCTCGTCAGCTCAAAGAAATACAAGGTTCAGTTTCAAAGGGGAAAGTTTATAGGTGAAAGAAGACATTTATTAGGTGGAAATTGATTCTTTTTGAGCAAAGATGTCAGTCAGAGACGCATGTCAGTTTCACAGGTCAGTGTTGCCACTTTGTGGCATGCGCTCACATAAAAGTTCGTGTCACGTTTTTCACCTGTAGTAATTTTACCGGAAAACATCGTAAAAGTTGGGAGTTCACAGGACTGTGTTTCCTCTTTCCAACCTTTATAATGTAGGCTTTACAACTTTATACGCGAATGTCGCCCCGAGGTGGGAGTGTTGTAGTCTGCATGTTGACGTGTTGAGATTAGGGTAACGATCGAGATAGCTGACTGAATACGTAACATGTGTTATCGTATCGAGAGAAAAATCTCTTTCGTGTTGAAACCCGGAGAACATCCCCCGGGGCAGGGATTGCAGTAGTTCCATTGTCCACTACTCACTTCTACGTCAGTGTGTGTGTGTGTGTGTGTGTGTGTGTGTGTGTGTGTGTGTGTGTGTGTGTGTGTGTGAGTTCGTGCGTGCGTGCGTGCGGGCATGTGTGTGGATGGGTGGGTGGGTGCGTGCGTGCGTGTTGACTAAATGTATATATACTATCGTAGTGGAGAATTCTTTTTCTGTTTCGTAACCCAGAGAACGACCGGGATTGCGATAGTTCCGTTGTCCACTAATCATTTCTTCTTGTGTGTGTGTGTGTCAGTGTGTGCGTGTGTGCGTGCGTGCGTGTGTGGGTGCGCGCTGTGTGTGCGCGTGCGTGCGGTGTGTGTGTGTGTGTGTGTGTGTGTGTGTGTGTGTATGTGTGTGTGTGTGTGTGTGTGCCTACGTGCGTGCATGCGTGCGTTGCCAGGAATCTGTAAGGCATGTGAGCTTTGTCAAGAACGACATTATCACACATACCATCTCAGGCATTTGCTGTCGACTAACCTCTTCTTTGGTGATCATTCATCGGAAAGAACATTGTGAAAGACCGAAATTAGCCGTGAAATACGCTACACGCTGCCGCTCGCCAGTCGACTAAACCTGCTGATTGAAATCTTTCCTGTGTAATCCGGCAGTTCGAGAGTAAGTGCTCCTTTTTCTTTGTATTTGTGTTAGAATTGCTAATACCTCAAACGGGTGGAGACGGGCAGAATGGGGGAGGGTTATAGAGCGTAAATAGGGAGCAGGGGAATTTGCTGGTGGGGCGTTTTGTTTGCCTTTGAAGTAGAAAGGGTTTGGGCCAAGTAAGATAAAAACCGTACTCTTATGGTCAGCTAAAATGCCCCCTCCACCCTCACCCAACTCCCTCCCCCCACAACACACACACACCCCCCTTCACCCTTCCTCCAACGACCCTGCCCCTCCCCGCCGTGGACACACATCTCGGGATTGTTGGCAGTGGTGAACAGACAGCTAACCCACAAAGTCCTGATGGGCAGAGATTTGGTCGAGGGTTTTTATTCTCACCGAATCGAGTTGAACTTCACGTACAGACTCGTTTGTGATTCCTGTCCTGTCTTCGTGAACACTGACACGCATGGATAAGTTTGCACGTCAGTGAAAGACCTTATTCCATTCTGGAGGGGCCATGGTCTGTGTGTGTGTGTGTGTGTGTGTGTGTGTGTGTGTGTGTGTGTGTGTGTGTGTGTGTGTGTGTGTGTGTGTGTGTGTGTGTGTGTGTGTGTGAGAGAGAGAGAGAGAGAGTGTGTGTGTGTGTGTGTGTGTGTGTGTGAGTGAGAGAGAGAGAGAGAGAGAGAGAGAGAGAGAGAGAGTGGGGGGGAGGGGGGTTGGTCGTGGTGCAGTAATGGAACAAATAGATATCCATGTACATGCACCGTTACTAATACCAATACTAAAGTCGTCAGTGCTCGGGTCATGAGTTGGAATCCCGGCTGGGGCCAAATATTTGTCGTCACTATTTCCTCGTTGCCCCGTCATTGATATCACCCGTGGTCGAAAAAGACAAAAAAAAAAAAAAAAACAACAACAACAAAATAAACCAGCAAGTCAGCCAAAGCCGTCAACGTACAGACCCTAACCTTTTCCCCCAAACCTTGGGTACAGTGAATGTGGACTTCATTTTTAGTATTGTTGACGTGGATACGCGTACGCTTTCGTCTCCGTATCAGTTTCCATCTTGAAATCAATATCCGCATCTATAAAATACCCCTCCGGTCAGAAGAAAGAACTTGACGCAGGAATGGCTGACAAAGGAAAACCAGTATAGGTTCACATTTATCTTGATCTCTTCCTTAGGCACAGAACATTATGCAGCTACTGTATGCGTACATCACTCAGGCCATTTCGTATTCCGTTTGTGATGAATATCTGCGAGTTGGATTAAGCAGATGTGGTTTATGACTGCAGGTGATGTGAGTGAAATATCACGTGCCCCCCCCCCCACCCCCGCCCTCCGCTTCCTAGTGACGTGGAGATCAACTGGTGCAAGTATGCGTCACTACAAGTGTTGGGGACATGGCACTGAGGGGCGAGGGGCGTGAGGTGGTGGGGGCGGGGGGTAGGCAAGATGGCGGAATGTCCCCCGGTGCTGCATGTACGTGTAATTGTCTGTGTGCATGTGTGTGTACGTAAATGAATGTTTGCAGGGCGTCGTACGTCGATCATACGCCGATTCATTTTCTAAATTTCCTATCATTTTCTTACTACGGCGGACGTAATTATGTCCTGTCATTTCTGTGCCGCAGCGGACAATATTCAGGTCAAATGTCCCACACTTTCAAGGTCAGCTAGGACCTATGCCCTATCATAGTTTTTTGTGGATTATGAAAGCCCTTGCTTACGTGCTCAGATGGAAATTTTGCTGCTCATTGCTTGTATTTTGGTTATGCTTGGTATTTTTTTTTTTTTAAGGGGAGCTGGGATTGCCGAACACTAGACTCTCAAGGCTCGTGAGTTCGAATCCCGGCTGGGGCCAAATGTTTATGCTGGCTTGTTGTTGTTCCTCGTTGGCCCGTCTTTGAGATCACCCTTACGTGGTGGAAAAGTAGGTTAAACTCCCAAACACCCACCTACCCACCCGTGTACTTGTATAATGGTGGTACTCGTTATCCCAAAACAAATTTCTCCTGAAGTCGGAGACAGTCATTAGTTTAGTCGTATCTAGTCTTATCTTACTACGATTCAAAAGTTTGACGACGATTTCTATCAGTGAAAGCCACATGACTGTTTGAAATGGGCGCATGCACACGTCATTACACTGTGGTAACGTTTCAATTCGGTTTTGGGTTGATACGTGTTTATTCGGGCCGATCGTCGGGGGTTCTCTCCGGGTACTCCGGCTCCCTCCCTCCTCTCCCCCCCCCCCTCCGCTATCGAAATGTTCAGCCCACAGAATTTGAAAATAAATGCAGTTCTAAATCTCGAAGCTTAAAATAATAGCTGAGCTGACCCTTCGCACCACGTGATTGTAATGTGTTCATGTCCAGTGTGTGAGAGAATGCGTGTGATTCATGTGAGCGTGCGTGGTGGGCTCAGTTCGCGGCGCTTTGAGCCAATTCAAGAAACTGGGTAAAGCGCGTTAAGCGCCTATACCAGTTATTATACGGTCACGGCCTCTTCCTTTCACACAAACAAATCGAAATCCAATAAAGAGTAACACAGAACAGATACTACGCTTTGATCTTAGCCAAAAGGCCGAGAAGTTTAATTTGTTCGAGTATTTTTCTTCATTTCATTTTGTCTTCAGTCGTGCTTGTATGCGCATGACAATCAAAACCTTGAACCAGAAACAGAGCAGCATGGTCAGAGGTTTTTTTTTTTTTTTTCCCCCATTTTCAAAAGTGAGTAAATGGGGTGAGCGGTGGTCTAATAGGTAGCGCGTCTGAACGGCCGTCACCAATGTCATGGCGATGAAGCGTGGGTTCGATCCCAGGTCGAGCTTGTGATATGCGATACCGGTTTTTCCTGGCTGCCAGGCTGCTCATCGGGGGTTTCTCGCCGGGTTTTCTGGCTTTCCTCCCCCAGCAAAATTGCAAAATTCTAAACAAATATATATATATATATATATTTAGGATAGGGATTGGGTGGCGCTGCACCGCGGCGACGCGCTTCCTCCGGGGGAAGCAGCCCGAATTTCCCGAAAAAGATAATAAAGTAGTAGTAAAAAAAATAAAATTAAAAAAAAGTAGGTCAGGAAAAACGCGTTGGGGTTTCGGTTTGCCTGTGTGAAAGAAAGAGTCCGTGTATCAGCCACAAAACGCCTTTTTTTTTTTTTTTTTTTTTGGAACCTCAGTTGCATGCAGGCCCGCTCTAAGCAACAACAACAACAAAAAATCTAACTGGGCTGAGCGTCCCTTCTTCATAGGTTCTTTTCTCTCTTTTTTTTTTTTAAATTAACCACTACATTGATTCTCTTTGTTTTCATTTTTTTTTTCCATGGACATACCGCGTTTCTGGCAGCTTACAGAGAATCCTACACCGGAAGTACATGAGATGAATAAATAGTGTGCAAACAATAATAATAAAAAAAATCCTATTTTTTTCATTCGAGACTTAAGTGATTTACAACCTTGTCTACAAAACGCCCTTCACTATCGCATTACTACAGCGTCACGCCGTGTGCATGCTCCTATCTCAAACACGTGGCTGTACCTGAGAGCAGTAGTCGCCAAAACGTTTGAATCATGGGGTAACGGCAGGAACAACAACAACAACAAAAAATCGCCATCTTGATTAACCCCCGTGCAGTGCAGGGGTTGGGAAGGGGGGGAAAGGGGTTGAAGGGAGGGATGAGAGGGCACACAACTGTTAAACACGCACTCGTACACCTTGTCTTGTATGACACGTGTAATGAGCCTGCCGGAATTAAAACGATAAATCAAATGCTTTGTTCTGAGGCCTGGCTCGTATGGCGGGACAGCCCCGAGCACAACGAAGAAGAATTAGTGGTTTCTGGGGTAGTACTGTAAACCTTTTTTTTTATATAAAATGGTGCCTCTACGAACTATAAGTTGTTCACCGGCTCCCTTTGCCACATACAGGTATTCGAACCAGTTTATAAGATTGTTAGATTACTGAGAATTGAATATGAGACTTTTTGTTCACTGCTGTTTCTCTGTTACTCGCCAATACCCCCCCCCACCCCCCCCCCCCCCCCACACACACACCAACACACACCTTTCTCTTCTCCTGTGTTTTATTACTCACGTTGACACCAGAAGCACTGTAATAAAGAAACTGTAACATCAGTGCTATAAAGAAACACACACACGCATGGTCTGTATATTTATAGAGATTCCTATAGCCAGGATTGCTCATACGTGTGAACTAGTGATATAACATTTCTGTGTCCGGGAGTTTGACAACTTCAGGAAAAACCCTTACAACATTGAATCTGACTGACAAGGATCAAGGTTACTGGACATGACTGTACTAGACTTAGAAAGTGAGTCAGAAATGACTGTATTAGACTTAGAAAGTGTCAGAAAATTAATGACTGTATAGACTTAGAAAGTGAGTCAGAAATGACTGTATTAGACTTAGAAAGTGTCAGAAAATTAATGGCTGTATAGACTTAGAAAGTGAGTCAGAAATGACTGTATTAGACTTAGAAAGTGAGTCAGAAATGACTGTATTAGACTTAGAAAGTGAGTCAGTGCTTGATTTAAGCGCTCGTGTTCCATCTTCACGGAAGCCAGATTATGTTTTGGATCGGTTGCGCTCGTGAGCGCGCCTGTACTGCTGGAAACAGTCTACTTTCATGATTGATAGAGCTCTGAATGCGACCCGGCGGTATTATGATTATTGTGATGTTTCGTGATAACGTATTCACTAGCAATTACGCCATTCCTCTGACTAGTTATGGCGCCCCTCTCCTGTAATCCAGGATGTGACTTCCCCGATCACTCATGGGTTAGCCATAACTATCCTCTGACGAGCTGTCGTTTGCAAAATGCCTTAGTCTTTTAGCCTGATTTTACTATGGTTATTACTGGTGATTTTGTGTAATGTTTTAACTACGGTGCTGCTGCAGCTGTACTCCTTCCAGTCCCAACCAGACATACTCCACCCTCACATACCAGGTGAACTCCCAAATCGTTAGTCTGCACGTGGCTTAGACTAGAGGGAGTACATCCCGCTTTACAGCGGGAAGTGCCCCGGAGTATAACTATAAGGTTGCTTGGCCCTGTCCCGCAGTCCCAAACCACGCGGACCTCCATAGCATCATCTTACCACCATCGTCATCTCCATCATCATGCACAACATAAATTGCCCCAGACTGAAGGGAGTATATCCTGCGTTACAGCGGGAAGTGCCCCGGAGTATAAGGTTGCTGAGGATCCTACCCAGAGCGGGCGAGCTGTGGGCACAGTGGGGAGGCTGTTGCTACACAGCCGAGATTCACCCACTTCACGGGTGCGACTTTGGGGGCGCTTCCCTTGGTATGACAGGTCTTATGATGTGGATGATTACACGGCGTGGAATGCGGCTCTGTCCCGCAGTCCCAAACCACACGGACCTCCATAGCACCATCTTACCGTCATCCTCATCTCCATCATCATGCATAATAAAAATTGCCCTAGCTTTCGAGCCCTCCGTGGATTCCACCCATTACCTGGGAGGAACACCACTGGAAGTGGCAAAGAGTTGGGGCAGCAAAAAAAAAAAAAAAGAAGGTTGCTTGGGGGGAGTTTATCCCGCGTGTCACATCGGTTCCACCAGCCGACCTTGGTAAAATGAGGACAAAGCAATAAACGATCGTCTGAAAACAACATAAAATTTCTTTTTAAAATCGAGGCCAGAGGGGGGGATTTTATGCACGGAAAAACGTGTGAACTGATTTGTCAGGCTTGAATTGTAGAAGCATATACATGCATCATACGGTCGGCTCTAGCGTCATCTCGCGTGGCAAGTCCGTGGCAAAACCCTTTTCTTGTCAGATGAAGGCAGAGAGTTGAACCCCATACACCTCGAGCAGATCTCCTATCGCTCAATCTATTCCCTTCGCTAGTTTTTACCCTTTTGATGCATTAGATACGAATCTCCGGTGGTTCTAACGGATTGCCCCCTAAGGGAACAGCTGTCGTCATCACCGCCGATAAACCGTGACGAAGGGGATACGGTTGAGTGGGTTTACTGATTTTATTGATAGCAGTCTGAGCGCGACGAATCCGATCCGCTGTGTACGACCTGTGTAAATGTAATTCGTTCTGAGTGGTTACTTGAAACTGTTAAATGGACTTTATCACCTCTCTTGCATTTTTTTTAACGAAAAAAAAAAAAAAAACAAAACAAGATGGCCACTGACCAGCCCAATATGTTGTTTCCATTTAATCACCTGCTGTCGTCACGGTCGTTCTTTTGTAATGCCATGTATACGGGAGGACACACACACACACACACACACACACACACACACACACACACACACACACACACACACACACACACACACACACACACACTCTCTCTCTCTCTCTCAATGGAAACAACTGACCGGGCTTGTCAGACCAATCTTGGTTTTGGAAGAGAGACGTCAAGTTGTTTTCTTTGAAATCTATGACGTTTTCCTCATTGGGATGACGCATAATACATTTGACGTAATAACTTTGACTCGGATACAATTCTTGCAATGAAAGCAGCCCCATGAAAATTGAAGTGTTGCTGCTGCGCAGTGTAAAGATCGAATTTATACCGGCTCAATGTGTTTAACAGACAAGTCTGCGCGGCGAACGTTTTTTCACTATGTGTTATGTCTGCTGCGCGCGCGCGCACACAGACACACACAGACATACGCGCGCGCGCACGCACGCACGCACGCACGCACGCACGCAGACTTGCGCGAGCCGCGTTTGTGCATGTGCTCCATTGAGACCTATGTGGTGTTCTCTCACTCTACTATGCTATTGAGTGAGAGTCAGTGGGAAAAACAAAGCTCACTACATCAATGAAACTCCCGCTTTCCCCGTCTACAAATAGAGAACTTCCGAAAAGTGACGACACACCCCCACGTCAATCAAACATGACGTCGGCAAACTGACGCTGATACAGTTTTGCGTCAGTGCGCGTGTGCCTTTTCTGCGATGTTTGTGAGGCGTGTGGCTTGTGTAAAGGAAATGTGCTTCGAGTACAAATTTTCGAGTCAACTGACGACAACGGCTGCAGTGAATTTTTCTAATTTTTTTTTGTATATTTTTTATGGCACCCCAGGCTCATTATCTATGTATAGTAGGAGCGATTTTGAGATCTAAAGTGTGTTCACCAGCACTTTCATCAGGTACGGTTTACGCCAAAAGTATAAAAGCGACAACCTCCAAAATTCACTCAGTTGAGAGTCCGTATTCATGCTATCTATGTCCCAAAAATGGAGTGGTTTAGGTAAATATTACGCCTTTAAACGCCAGAAAGCCACTTTTTTTGAAAAGGGCGATAACTCGCAAGTCATGTGTGCAATCGTACCTGGATCGGGCCTTCTATTCAACAATCTTGATTCATTTAGAAACCCCAAATTTGAAAACGATCGGTTTAGTATTTTCGGAGAAATAGGCATCTGAACTGGGTTCACATGCAATGTCAACTCAGGCTCGGTTTACATGAAAACTATAAGAGCGACCATTTTCTAGTAGTGAGTCAATTCAGAGTCCGTATTCAAGCTATCTACTGCCAAAAAATTGAGTGATTTAAATAAATATTACGCCTGTACACGAAAGACAACCAACTTGTCTCAAAAGGGCGATAACTCCCAAATCACTTAAGCAATCATCACACGCTTGAATCGTCTAATGTAACATTTTGATAAATTTGGATACCCCAAATTTGAAGCCATTCGGTTAAGTATCTTCGAAGAAACGGGCCCGGACACAATTCACACACGCACGCACACACATCCGCACAGACGGCACTCACTGAGGAGGAGAAGTGCGTTCGGAACACCATACGCGTCAGCATCGATGACGCAAGTTTTCTTACGTCATTGTCAGAGTTACACTTGCATAATCGTCTCTGCGGGAGATCGGCAGTGACGTGCGTTTGTACCACAGATGCTTGCCTATGAACGTGGAAATTTTAGCCCGTCCTATTATGTTGTTTCCATTACTATGGAAACAACATAAAAACGGCTGAAAGGTATTATGCGGGTTATCAGGGTTTTATTTTTCGTGATAAAGTTGTCAGTTTTGATTATGTAATTTAGACAGTTTAACGCGTAATTTACAATTACAATAGTTTTATTTCGGAGCTAGTGGGTCGTGGGACTTTTTGTTCCACACACACACACACACACACACACACACACACACACGCACGCACGCACGCACGCACGCACACCACTTGAGTCCCCAACCAACCAACCACCCTACGAACTATAAGTTGTTCACCGGCTCCCTTTGCCACATACAGGTATTCGAACCAGTTTATAAAACAACGTGTGAATTACGGGCGTAAGTTTGGTCTAAGGTGAGGGGGGGAACTAAACTGTGTACAAGTGGCGGGGCAAATCGCCTTGTGAGACCCATCACATTTCTGTGTTTGGTATAGCGCTCTGTCTCTATCAAACATAAGCCTTTGATATGCGAACGAGTGTTTTGTCAGCCATCAAAACGTATCGTTTAATACATAAACATGTTACAAACGCACAAACGTAATACGTGTAGTGCGGAAACTTACATCTGGAATTCACATACAGATCACTTACCCGGCGATTTGTATGTAAACTGGCTGGACACTGAATACCTGTATGCGATGGAGTTGACGGATTAGAATAGGCGGTTGGATGTTAAGGCCGTTCTTAACCGGGCGAACCACCAGTCTGACGAACTTGTTCGGCGAACTGTGTAATGTATACGAACAGGGCAAGCGCGCACACATACCTAGTTCCAGAGGTTCGGCCGAACTAGTTCTCTTTCTTAACCGACCGTTAATGATATGCATACGTCATCGCCCGAACAAGCGCGGACTCGGAAGTTGAGACAATCGTAAACAACCAAAATGGCCGCCTTCGTAGATCGAGACGACCAGGCATTTGCGGTAGTTATCGTTTTGAGTGAACTCTTGGAAGCCGAGGAAGAGGAGAAAAGAGAAAAAGAGCGCAAAAGAGGGAAATGTGAAGTGAGTCGATAGCCGCCATGCCGTCCGCCATTTTCCTCAACTGTGTACATGCGCACAACAGCTCTCCCCGAGCAGCCAATCAGAGCGCAGGATCGCAAAAGGATCGCGAGGGTTCCCACAACACGCTATGCAGTCCTCGAACCTAGTTCGCCGATCCTTTCGAACCAGGGTTTGCGCACAAGTATTTGGTCGGTTAAGAAACAACTTGCGCGAACCTAGTTCGCCGTACTCTCCGAACCTAGTTCGCGAACCAAAAGTCTGCCCGGTTAAGAACGGCCTTTAGGGTGTTTGAGCGCATCTTTTCGGCTTTAGCGACGCCTTTGTTCCTATTCTCTCTCTCTCTCTCTCTCTCTCTCTCTCTCTCTCTCTCTCTCTGTGTGTGTGTGTGTGTGTGTGTGTGTGTGTGTGTGTGTGTGTGTGTGTGTGTGTGTGCTGATTTGGTTTGCTTTGAATGCTTTGATTGCAAGCGGAGGTCGCGTCCCTACTGAAGCGCCGTGGTAACCTGATTGTGTCCATACTGTAGTGTTTTCTTTTGCACGTTATTGTGTGTAAAATAAGAGAATAAAGTCCTCTGTGTGTGTGTGTGGGGGGGGGGGGGGGTGCGTGTGTGCGTGTCTGTTTGTCTGTGCGTGTCTGTGCCTCTGTGTTTGTATGTGTTCCTTTAATTTTCAACACCCCGTGGTGAGAGCGGTGTTTGTGTCTGCGGTTAATATTGATACCGGGACAAGCTCCCAATCAGTTACCCGTCACGCATCACTGCCGCCCTCATTTACAGCCTTCCCGGCCGCGCGTCACGCTGTACTGAACTGTAGCCCGGCGGCAGGATGAAACCTGCTTGATGAGGATTTCCAATCGGAGTGGCATTTATGACCGTGCAGTTCGCGGCAGCCATTTGTCATTGACATGTCAACATAATCGTCGTCAAAATCACAACCGTCTTCATTATCATGATAGTCGTCGTCGTCGTTGTCATTCTCGTCATCATTATCGTCATCATAGTCTTCATCGTCGTTGTCATTCTCGTCACCATTAACATGATAGTCATCATGTCGTGGGTCGTTGTTGCAGTTTGGGCATCATGCCTGGCAGGCGCCTCTGTCAGCATGTATAAAACACGCGGTTTGCAGCGTCACCAAACTGCAGCAGTAATTGCTTCCGAGTTTCCTTTGTATTATTAAGGCCCTGCCCACGAAGTGGGAAATTGGGGTTATTGCGACCAGCTGCATACGTGTGTGTGTGTGTGTGTGTGTGTGTGTGTGTGTGTGTGTGTGTGTGTGTGTGTGTGTTCATTATCGGACTCCAAAGAAGCCTATTTCTTTTGGTTACCTTGATCACGGGTCAAGGCCACAGGGTAAGGCAGCTGAAGGGAGGCAGCTAAGCTCGGAGGCAACTAAGCTCAGCTTAAGGCATGAGGAGTTGCTTCCCTTCTCCCATACAGAACAAAGAGAGGGGTGGGAGAGTCGCTATGAACGGAAAATGTCTGGGCAGGGGCTTTTGCCGTAGTCGTGGCGGCATTTTAATACATAAAATATATTACATTTTAGATCGTTAAATTTAAACCTGGACCATTCCATCACTGCGAGTATTTGTCATGATGTTTTGCACTAATCAATACCTTCCGTTTTGTGTTTTCTCTGCGTTCTACCTACTCTGCTGTGTCAGTGTAGGCTCACTGTCATCCAGCAAAGAGCGAGGGAAGGGGGTGGGTGCTTAGGAGTTTAACGTCCTTTTCCACCACGTGTGGGTGATATCAAAGACGGGGCAACTAGAAAACATGCTAGCACTAGTACATGTATTTGGCCCCAGTCGGGATTCGAACTCACTGCCCGAACATTGGGAGTCCAACGCTCTACCATTCGGCTATCCCGGCTCCCCCGTGAGAAGAGGGAGGTGAGGAGAGTCCGCGAGTACTGACGTCACGTGAAAAAAAATCTCGTCAGACTGGAACCCCAACCCTGAGGACTTCATAGGCAAAAGACGTTTCACCACTTTATCATTGCGATCACTCACTCACTCACTCACTCACTCACTCACTCACTCAGTCACTCACACTTAAACAGAAACACGTCATGAATGTTACAGCCCCCAGGGTCACTTTGATGGCCAGCGCGGTGTGTCAAAATCAGATATAGATGGCTTTTAGATGAGGATGGATGGTTTTGGCCGTGGGCGCTCGAACAGTTTATTTTTGTGTGTTAATGGCTGTGGTCGGTATAGTCGATAGTACTTCACGGCTCCCTGGATTTAATTTGCCATTTTCGAGAAGGTCGTCACATGCGTAACTTCACTAACACGTCAAAAAAAAAAAAAAAAAAAAAATTAAGTGTCTGCGGTCAGTAGGCTCAGCTTGTTATCCCCTGGACAATGTCGTCTTCACAAAGGTAAGTGAGTTTAACCACTCGCCAGTGCACATTTTCAGGTACATCGTCCGGGTTGTCTTGTTTTCACTGATCTTAGCACGTCGGATCATGGACCGGGAGAGCCGAGTTCGAGTCCTAGCCGAGGCAAGCGGGATTTTTTCCCTACCTATGTCGGCTCCTACCCAGAGCGGGTGTGGTATGGGCCCAGTGGGGAGGCTGTTGCCCACACTCAGCCGAGATTCACCCACTTCACGGGTGCGACTTTGCGGGTGCTTTCCCGTGGTATGGCATATCTTATGGTGTGGATGATTACACGGCCGGTACCTTAGGTGTCGTAGTTCCCGGGCCTGGTTATGATAGAAAGCGTGGAATGCGGCCCTGTCCCGCAGTCCCAAACCAGACGGACCTCCATAGCACCATCTTACCATCATCCTCATCTCCACCATCACGCATAATAAAAATTGCCCCAGCTTTCGAGCCCTCCGTGGATTCCACCCATGATCTGGAAGGAACACCACTGGAGCTGGCGAAGAGTTGGGTCAGGAAAAAAAAACAAAAAACCCACAAAACTTTGAAAGTACTTTCAGTTATCTTTCATATGATATGGACCATGGTGGCATCATGATTGAAGATGTGTTTTGTGTTTTACAAGCTGTGATCGAGGCTGGTAGGGGGTGTCGGAGCAAGGCGAAACTCCTAAAACCCATGAACGCTTAAGAATTAAATGACTGATCGACACTTCAGAGCATCAGCAGCTTTCCCTGACTGCCCCATTTAAGCAACTGGAAGCTAGAGTGATCCTGAGCGTACAAAAAAAAAGATAAACAAGATAAAAGGCCTGATTATTTGGTTATGAACATCTAAGCCGGAAGCAAAATACTTTTCGTTTTTTTTTTTTAAATACTTTTGTTGTTGTTGTTGTTGTTAGTCGTTTGCTGTGAATACATTGTGATACGCAGAGTATGCAGTCTTCACTTCCTCTGCCCTCAGACAAAGCTCAGCAATAGAAAAACAGCCCTCCTAGCTTTGTGTGCGTAGTTTCTTCACCGACAAAGCTTGCAAATACATTGTGATATGTAGCGTATGCAGTCTTCACTGCGTCTACCGGCAGACAAAGCTTGCAAATACATTGTGATATGTAGCGTATGCAGTCTTCACTGCGTCTACCGGCAGACAAAGCTTCCCCTGACTGCCTCAGGTAAGCAACTGGAATGTAGAGTGATCCGGAGCGTACAAACAAGATAAGACAAAAGACTAAGCCGGAAGCAAAATACTTTTTTTTTTTGGTTAATCCTTTGCTGTGCAAATACATTGTGATACGCAGAGTATGCAGTCTTCGCTTCCTCTGCCCTCAGACAAAGCTCAGCAATAGAAAAAAAACAGCCCTCCTAGCTTTGTGTGCGTAGTTTCTTCACCGACAAAGCTTGCAAATACATTGTGATATGTAGCGTATGCAGTCTTCACTGCTTCTACCGGCAGACAAAGCTTCCCCTGACTGCCTCAGGTAAACAACTGGAATGTAGAGTGATCCGGAGCGTACAAACAAGATAAGACAAAAGACTAAGCCGGAAGCAAAATACTTTTTTTTTTGGTTAATCCTTTGCTGTGCAAATACATTGTGATACGCAGAGTATGCAGTCTTCGCTTCCTCTGCCCTCAGACAAAGCTCAGCAATAGAAAAAACAGCCCTCCAAGCTTTGTGTGCGTATTTTCTTCACCGACAAAGCTTGGGTTTGAGGCGGAATTCAAACAGACGGCTGGGTCTTTTCAGTGCGGTTCACTTTAATCCCTTACTATTCTTTGCTTGTGAAATGAAAACCAAGCGATATCGTATTTGCTTTGCGAGGCCCGCCTGGATTAACTTACGTAAGTACCACTGCAGGCCGTGTAAGGTTTCTCAACATGAAGTGGCTTGCTTGAGGACTCAACTACGAGAGACGTATCGTCCACATTGGCTTAGGTTTCATGATGGCTGGCGTGCGCATTGCTCTCTCTCTCTCTCTCTAACATTAAGAATATAAAACATTCTTTATATATATATTAAAAAAAATTAAGAATACAAAACATTCTTTATATATATATATATATATATATAAAGAATGTTTTGTATTCTTAATTTTTTTTTATATATTTAATTTTCAGTTGCATGAGTACTGTGTGAAGAATCTTTTTATTTCTTGCGACGACAAGTTTCCTGTTAAAGAATTTCTTGAGGTGTGTTTGTTTGTTAGTGTGCTTGTTGTTGTCGTTGTTGTTGTTGTTGGCTCGGTCTACCGTGCAGTAATTGATAATGATAATCTACAGGCAAACCTCCTTTGGCACTGAACCCGTGTAAAACCAGCAGTTTGTGGCTAGATGTCACGGATATACTATGACCACAGACCTAAAAAAAAAATAGACCCCCTGCGGTGCTGGAAGTGTGACGCCGCCGCGCGCCATGTTGCGAGTACCTGGAAGTGCCAGACGCTCTCAGCTGTTTACATAGCGCGCATAGCATTGGTCCGCTTTATCTTACGTCACATTTCTGATGACGTCTTTCTAAAGAACATTGTGTTTCGAACGAGGCGTCCTGTACACAGAGCATATAGCGACACTCGCAAGCAGCGGTGGCAGCGTGCGGCGGTGGGTCTATCTTTTTTTTTAGGTCTGTGACTATGACCTGTCGTTCAATGTTAGACACTTCTAGGTCTATCTTTTTTTTAGGTCTGTGACTATGACCTGTCGTTCATTGTTAGACACTTCAGTGTGTAATGAACTGTCCTCAGGTGACTATGTCATTTGATTACTAATAATATTATTCCTACGCAACCGGGGCGACTCTCCACTGACATATTGTCCGTCCCTTTCCTTCTTTCTCTGCAGCTTGCGCGGCGTTAAGCCCTAAATAACTAACTAACTCATCATCATTAGCTTGCTTTACGTCCTATGGCTTTTGGCCCTTAAGGACAAGTTGTTCCTGGCGTGTGTCTTTGGCTGCTTGGCTAGGCGAGTGTCTTTGGGGTGTGTGAGGGCTGTTTTGCTTAGCTTTGGGCGACGTCAGAGGATCTCTGCTTGGCTTTTAGGTGCCTGATCTGGGTTTGTTTTTCAGTGCCTCAGTCTGTTCTGTCATCCGTACTTTTGCCTTTTAGATTATCACTGGGGTGTCCCCTCGCTTTTTGGTTTTAAAACCATTTTGTCAGATCTGATCTGACGATCGCGTCGGCCAGGGTTCTCATTGGCCTGTCACCTAGGGTTTGGTGTGACCTGAGGAAGTCTACCGTCTTCAGTGAGTATCTGTCTCTCAGGTCCCAGACCGGCTGGAGGCTGGCGGGCAGGCCATCACAACCGTTTACAATGTGACGGATGTCTGGGGGCTGCCCACACTGGCAGAGGTCGTTACTCCATGTGTGTGCGCAGCACAGTGTGCGTATTCTGCAGATGATTGCAGAGTGTCTGCGCGGGAAGAATGGCACGTGGTTTTGGCCACCCGGGAGGTGGACCCAGCCATTTTCTTCGCACAATGCACGGAGTCTCCTCTCTCTGAGAGTGTGGGCCGCTCTTTGTATCTTACTTTTTACTTCACTGAGTGTCTGGAGTAGTTTTGCTTCCATGCCATCGCCGGTGGCGTCCCGGGCCGCGCGATCGGCCAGCTCATTTCCTCTGATCCCGCTGTGGGAGGGTAGCCACATGAGGGCTAAGATGGTTCCCTTCGTGATGATCTGATGGGCCAGAAAGAGGATCTCGCTTTGTACATCTCTCCTATTCCTCGTGCCCCCTCTCTCTAGGGCTTGGAGTGAAGACTTGGAGTCGGACAGAATGACCACCCCCAGCGGGGGGTTTGGCATGTCGTTGACAAACGTGCAGGCCATGAGGATTGCATACATCTCTGCTGAGAAGATGCTTAACCCGGCGTTGAGTTTGTAGCGCCTTGTGATTCCAAGGTCTGGGATCACGAAGGCGCACCCAACCTCTCCTGAGTCTAGGACAGAGCCGTCCGTGTAGATTTTCAGGTGCTGGGAGAAGCGCTGTTCGATCTTCTCTCTTGCCAGGGTTGTGGCAAGAGCAGAGTCTGCTTTCTTTGACGCGCCTTCAGCATAGCGGTGTTCGTACTCGGGCTTAGCCAGCTCCCAGGGAGGAAAGACCGGCTTGGGAGTTTGTGCCACCTCAGGTTTCGCTCCGCACTCTGACCAGATGTCATTTGTGTGCTCCGCCATCGGGATGGTCGTCCGATATATTCGTGGCGCTTTGACTTCCAGACCCTGCCGGATCAGGGTCTCCTTGGTGACTGTCTCTGTGAGACCATCTCCCAAGGTGGTCTCAGTAGCGTGCATGGCAGCCTGGAAGTTGGCACACCTCCTTTTGCATTCCTCCCTGAGTGGTAGCCAGCCTGCTTCCTGGTATACCAGGTCGTTTCTCGCACTTTTTCTAGCACCAATTGCCGTTTTCAGGGCTGCCAGTTCAACTCGTTCAAGCTTCAGATATTCGGCTTTCGACAGTGCGAAGAAGGCTTCGCATCCGTACGTGAGGCGGGATCTCACCAGAGCGTTCGTTAGATGGATGAGGCTGCGTGGTGTTGCCCACCTCTCGGCTGACAGGATTTTGATCAGGTTCACTGATCGCGCAGCTTTTGCGGTTAGGTTGCTGATGTGCGGCTGCCACCGCAGGCGTTCATTCAGTGTCACTCCCAGGAACTTAGCCTCGCTGCAAGGCTTGATGGTCACGTTCCCGATTTGTATGGACATGGCGTTCTTCGCTCCGTTTGTCCTGGAGAACACCACGAGTGATGTTTTCTCCGGGGAGAGCTGGAAGCCATTCTGCCCCATGTAACCCTGGATGTCATCCACACACGACTGAAATTTGGTCCGCCATCTTTCGTACAACTTTTTCATGAAAGCTGTCTTTCCTGGCAACTGAGTGGGAAGCTCAGTCCAAATGGCCAGGTCATCTGCGTACAGTGACATTTTTATGTCCGGCCTGCCGACCTTGGACTCAATGTCGTGTAGCATGACTGAGAACAGGGTAGGCGCAATCACGCTGCCTTGCGGGACGCCCATATCGAGGATGTGCTCATCCGACAGGGAGGCTCCGACTCTCACCGAGATCCTCCTGTCTGCCAGGAACGCCTGCACAAATTGGTACAGTCGCCCGGAGATGCCAATGCTGCTCAGTTTGTCTAGAAGCTTGGCATGCCACACTGTGTCGAACGCGCGCTTGATGTCGAAGAAGGTGGTCACCACTGAGTGTTTGTTGACCATTGCCTTCTTGATCTCACTGGTGAGCCTAGCGACGTGTTCCATGCAGCCTCTTCCTTTGCGGAAGCCGGCCTGGCACAGCGGGATTATGCCATGCTTCTCCAGATGGTACTCTAGTCTGTCCCTGACCAGCCTCTCATACACCTTCCCCAGGTGGGATGTTAGTGCGACCGGGCGGTAGCTTGTTGGGAGGTGGGGCGGCTTGCCATCCTTGGGGATGGCCACCACTACAGCCTTCTTCCAAGCCTTGGGTATCTGACCAGAGTCCCAGCAGGTCTGGTAGAAGCCCAGAAGAACTTTGACCATTCTGTCTGGAAAATGACGAATCATCTGGTACGAGATTGGGTCATGCCCGGTCGCTTTGCCTTGCGAGCCGAGGCTGCCAATCGCCGTCCGTAGCTCCTCTAGCGTCAGGTCGCCGTTGAAGGGAGCTTGACCGTCATTCTCCGACTTCTCAAATCTCTGTTCCTCAGTCCGCCGGTATTCTCTCATTTCTGGGGGGAGGTGTTCCGTTTGACTGGCCTTGGCAAATGTCTCGGCGAGAGCATCGGCCTTTTCTTTGGCAGTCTGCGTCTTTTGGCCATTGACAAGTAGAGCCCTTTCTGGCAGGCGGCCCCTTCGCCTGTGAGCGCGTATCCTTCTCCACAGCTTGCTGCTGTCCTTGGGTTCCTGTACCTGTTCTGTGCAGAAGCGTTCCCAGTGTTCCTGTCTGGCTTTTTCAGCAACCTCGCTACAGTGAGTGGTGGCTGCCCGCACCAGCTCTCTGTTTTCCTCAGTCATATTTCTTTTGAACGCTCTGAGGACCCGCCTTTTCTCTGCTGTGGCTTCTTCGCATTCCGCGTTCCACCAACCACCTATCAGCCGGCCTCCACCGGAGGGCTGTGGGCGTGACTGTGGGATCGCAGCGTTGGCTGCGGTGAGGATCATGCTTCTAATCTCCTCGTATTTCGAGTCTATATCTTGGTCAGGGCCGTTGCGGTTCATGTGTTCGCATTCGGCTTCCAGCAGGGTTCGGAACTTCTCCCAGTCTGCTTTGTCATATGCATACTTTGGGTCGGAGTTGACCTCCACCTCCGTGGGGACGGCCTGGTCCAGCGTGATGTGGATTGGTAGGTGGTCTGATTGCATATTGTCATCTCCAGTCTCCCAAGTAGCCTCTAGGCAGAGTGCTGGGCTTGCTAGTGTTACGTCAATTGCACTGTTCCTCTGCCCGCTTTGGCCGATGCGGGTCACTGAGCAGTCGTTCAGTATGCTCAGATTAGATTCTAAAACCGCGTTTGCCAAGTGTCCTCCGCCAGCCGTTGTTGCGCCTGGATCCCAGAGTCTGTGGCTGGCGTTGAAGTCGCCGGCCACCACCCAAGTTCTCCGTGCATCTGCTGTCCTCCCATCCAGATTTCTAAGCCAGTCGCAGGCACTCCCATCCGGTATTCCGTCTGGGTAGTACACGTTTACTAGCGTGAGCTCCCTTCCCCCTGATAACGAGACTGTCAGGCTTCTCAGGTTGAGCCGGTAGTCTCCAGGGGTTCTGGGGTTCACGTGTGTCAACGGGTCAGCATCCACATATGATAGCCGAGAGCTGACATACGTGGCAACCATGACGCGCCCTTTCTCCATGTCCACAGCCGGAGGGTAATAATACCCATCCAGGTGAGGGAGAGCCTGAAGTCTCACGTTCAAGGACTGCAGCATGAGGACGTCCACCTTAGGTTTGTCCTGCAGGTATCTGCGTAGGAAGGGGGCCTTCCCGGTCACAGATCTGCAGTTCCACTGCAGGATGGACAGTCCCCTAGGGGGCGTGTCTGGATTACTGCCTCCCTTACTTCTGTCCATTGATGAGGGATGCAAGGACCTGCTGGATCAGGGTCACGGTTTCAGGTGAGAGGGGCTGGGGCGACTGCACTTCCCGTTGTGCCTTATCTTCCCTGAGTGACCTGATCTCGTTTTTCAGGTCTGAGATTGTAGCCTGGAGGTTACTGAGTAACCCCCTCAGGCTCTCTACCTCACCACGGAGACGGGTATTCTCCTCTTGGAGATCCTGCCTTCCTTCAGGGTTCTCCTGTGGCTCGGGTTGGGCTGGGTCGCAGTTCGCAGTGTCTGGTGCCTGCGGGCGTTTGTTTGTGGTCTTGGCCGCCACGGCCGACTCTCTTCTCTGTGCAGTGATCACAGCGGGCGTCACTGGCTTTTTGGCCTGAACAGGCTTGCCGAGGTCGAGTTTCTTCCTCGGGGCCGTGTTTTTGGGGACGGCTTCCTGCCTCCATCCAAGGCCGGGTGTCTTGGTGATGGCAGGTGCCGGGGCGGTGGACTGTGCCGTTTTCTGGGCGACAATCTTCCCCGCTTCCCGCATCGCCTGGGCTCTGGGCATGTAGGCCTGCGCCCTCAGTCTGTTTGCCAGGCTCCACTGTTTCACAGCGGGGCAGCCTCTGTATGCGGCCGAATGCGCACCCTGGCAGTTGGTGCAGCGCTTCGGGCCGTTACAGTTTTCACTTTTGTGGCCCGCTTTGCCACAGGCGGCGCAGACTGTTTTTTTGGCAGGACAGGCCTTCTGCACATGGCCCAGGCGATGGCACCTGTAGCACCGTTGAACCTCGGCCACGTATGGTCTGAGCCCATACTCTTGTCTGTTGATCACAAGGTGATCGGGCAGGTTGGTCTCGGCAAGTGTGACTTTCACTGCCCGAGACTTGCTCCCATCTTTTAGTGTGAGGCGTTTAACAGCCACTACTGTCACATCAGACTCGATGGCGAGTCTGATCTGGTCTTCTGTGGCGTCGGGGTGGACTGACACCACTCCTTCCACTTTGGGTACCGGGACGTACCCGCGCACACTCACTGGCCCTATCTTAGTGACCAGGGCTAGTCTTTCCTGCTGGCGTTCAGAGGAGCAGCCCACCAGGTATCTGGCTTTGCTTAGGGGTTTGAGGTGCGTGACCACCCCATACCCTGCTTCTCTGATTAGGCCTGCCAGCCTAAACTCCAGACCGGCCAGGCGCGCTGGTTCGGTCAGGATCATTTTGTCTTCCAGTATCACGGGATACTGACAGAAGACTGGGGCCGTTTCTGGTCCCCGCACTCCCCTCCTTCCATGGGGAGCTGCCCCGCGCGCTGCTGCTTGAGCGTAGGTCATTTTGTGGGTCTGGGTGGCCTCGGCCTCCCTTTTGCTGTCAGTGGCCTTCTTGGCCTCTGCCTTACGGCCAGTCTGGTTGGCCTGTGTATCGTCGGTACATGGGTTGCCCAGACTTTCCAGATCCGATTCGTGGTCTAGCTCCCCCTCCGACGAGGAGGAGCTGTCGCTCAGCTGGGAAGGGGATCCTAGGGCCCTAGGGATGCTCCCCATCCGTGGGCCAGTCTTGGCCTGTCGCCTCCTGGCACGTTTGCCAGTTTTCTCATTCTCCCCTTGCGGGGAGTTCCGCCCTCTTTTGCGTCTCTCCACCTTTTTGAAGGATGGGGGAGACTGGGCGTCGTCACTCGTAGTGGCGTTTTCTCCGCCACTGTCCCTGTCGCTGCGGACAGTGCCCTCCATTTCTGGCCTAGGGCCGGCCATCCTTCCTTGGTTTTTTAGAGTGCTGCCGAGGGGCAGGCACTCAACTGCACACAGAGCCTGTGCAGTGACAGGCCTCCTTTCCCTGCCGAGAGGCGGGCACTCGGACTGCACACGGCCCGTGCAGTGGTGGGCTGGGTCAGCACAGTGCTAGAGCACTGTGCAGAGCGCTGAAAGAAAGTGTGGATTAATGCTAAAAATAAAACGATCACGGGTTGAGAGAGAGAGAGAGAGAGTAGTCAAAAATCCAAGATGGCGGCAGGACTGGTCCTGAGAAGGACAAAGGCCTGACGTAGGTCCAACGTTCGCTGTGGGCGCCGAGTACCGTGTACTCAGCGCTGGTCTCTGCGCGGCGTGGCTCGCTCGACTTGGCTGGCTGACGCGGGGCGTCCGTGCGGCTTGGCTGCTTGGCTGCGACGTCTGCTCTGCTCGGCTGCTGCTGTCGATCTGGGTGTGTGTGTGCTAACTAACTAACTTCTCTGCAGCTATTTGTCCTGCTTAGAGCTCTTCCCTACTTGTCGTCTCCGCCATGCCTATGATTTGCTTTTACGTCGGTACAGCACCAATACGATGCACGGGCCGGGGCACGCTGAGCTATAGGGGAGGACTCACTTAGCGTCAGTGATAGTCCTGAGTGTGTGTGCACTGACTCGGTCACCAGACCAAAGAGTTACACTACATACGGCAGCTTAATTGGCGGTCTAACTCTTTGGAGAGCCGATTGCAAA
>JACVVK020000027.1:1737500-1747500 GCA_018292915.2 Batillaria attramentaria | reverse complement strand
GCATGCTGACAAAAGGGGGAAATGTATTGAACCCTTGACTGACGCTTCTTGTTGGAATCCGCGGCCCCATTTTTTTTGCTGAGCAATGAATTGTCAAAACCTTTGTGGGGGACATTGTGAGCGAGAATGGTTTGCGCTGTTTGTCCAGAATAAGGCTTTTTTGTTCAGTCGTGCACGGGGGTCGTACAAGACGGCGGAGGTGTTCGGAGGGATTGACAGAACTCTGTGTGCGTGTGTGTGTGTGTGTGTGTGTGTGTGTGTGTGTGTGTGTGTGTGTGTGTGTGTGTGTGTGTCGGTGTGTGTGTGTGTGTGTGTGTGTGTGTGTGTGTGTGTGTGTGCCACAATTACTGTGTCTGTTGTTGTTTTTATCGGCATCATTTTCATGCCATTTTATTTCAGTTTTATCTTTCTTTACTTTGTAAGTTCGGAGAGCTTCGTGAGGATAAGCGGTATATAAATATCCGTTATTATTATTATTATTTCCGGTGCTAGTGCGACTGAAAAGTTTTGACGAGACTGCTCTTGGATGATGGAGGCCGGATAGGTGGGTGGGTGGGTGTTTGGGAGTTTAACGTCCTTTTCCACCATGTAAGGCTGATATCCAAAGACAGGGCGACGAGAAAAAGGCCAGCATAAATATTTTGCCCCAGCCGGGGTTCGAACTCACGACCCGAGCTGCTCTTAGTGGAAGCCATGTGTGACAAAGTAGAGAGTTTTCACAATGAGGTGCCTCCGATTACGGAAATTTCACCACACGAGTTTGTTAATTTCGACCGGAAAAACTGTAAGTTGTTAAGGAGCGCTTACCTTCAGGAGGCTTTCACTGCATCGTCGTCCAGCCCCGCGGCGCCTTGAGCGTCTCAGAAGAGAAGGATAATGAGGAATAACCATACCATAACATAACATAACATAACATAACATAACAAAGTGGATATCAGACATGTGACTTTGCATTACAGCAGCCGTCGTCAAAACTTTTGAATCGCAGCAGCACCCGGAGCACTCTCTGCCATTTTGACTTAACCCCCGTGAGTTTTGCACCGTTTGTCCGAAATAAGGCTTTTGTCCAGGTGTAGGCTTCAACCAGTGAGGTAAAGTGCGGTTTTGGCCTTCACCGACATGGGCAATCTGGTACGTGTATTTGTGCTTGTAGTGGACCATTCTTTTCGGTTGTAAACCTGCCAGGCTATGCCGCTGAATGGTGAGTTGGGTACACTTCGCGTGGGCGAGGTAGGATCGCTCTAAAATGTATTGACTCCTTTTTTTTGTGTGTGTGTGACTATTTACTGCCACACCTATTCACACACTGAAGTTCATCAAACTTTTCATCAGTACATGCATTAGCGTCAGTGTTTGACGCGGAGGTATAGTAAGGCCCTTTGAATGCGCCTCAGTGTTGATTCAAACTGTCAAACAGGCACTTCGTGCAATAAAGAAAAAAAAAAAAAAAGACGTCAGTAAGATCTCAAGTGTATCACCGTTCTTTGAAGAAATAGAATCGCCCCTCTGCGTAGGTTATGACTCGTATTTATTTCGTATTTATACTAGTTGATCGTTTGTTGACAATCTGAAGTGGTTAACTGTTAGTCAAAGGCCAACGTGTTATGCCGTTCGAGACAGAAGACGCTAACACTGTTTGGAGGGTGGATGGGTGGGTGGGATGGTGTTTGGGAGTTTAACGTCCTCTTCCACCACGTATGGGTGATATCAAAGACGGGGCAACGAGAAAAAGACCTGTACACAAAATTATTTGGCCCCAGCCAGGAATCGAACTCACGACCCGAGCATTGAAAGTCCAGCGCTCTACCATTCGGCCACCCCGGCTCCCCGAAAACTGGACAATCGACCGTTAGACCTGTCAAATTTGAAATGATCTGAAATTTTGTCAGTATCTTTTTGAGAGGGTAATGGCAGAGGTACGGTTCTCGTAGGATTACAAACCGTACCCAGCTGTTTGATAATCTTGTATATATGCCGCAGGTGATTATACGTTCCGTCATGTACAAATAGATTACTAAGTAGTGCGACAAACAAAACAACAAACCGTCAACAACAAAAGCTGTAATTTCTTACATTTCTTTTCCCCTGGGACAGTGTTCTGTGGGTCGCTTTGCGCTTTCTCAATGTTCACGTCATCAATACCGTCATCAACAGCATCGTCATCTTTCGAATTTTACTTGACTCCGGAAGTGACGTAGATTTTCCTTTTTTGTGTGTGTGCAGCACATGCGCAGAGCGAGGGAGGTCGCGCGCGATGGACGAGCGAGACATGACGACAGGCGTGATTCCAGTACGTCACTCCAGTCTCCCTGGACACGTCAAGTTACCAAGGCGATACGAGAAGGCTGCCATGGGAACCAACGGCATCCCCACGCGCGTGCGCAAGATTAGCATACAGCCGGGTCAAACCGCCCTGCGAGAGTCACTGTCGGACCGGCTGGAGGACCTCATGGGAGCCATCATGTGGGTCAAGCAGGAACTGGTAGGTGGCGCTTTGACTTCTTCTTCTTCAGTCTTGATCACACAGAGGGTGACATCAGGCATGCGCGAAAGTTGTCGTGGACTTTAATAATAATGATGATAATAAATCGCATTTATGTAGCGCAATTCTTGAAAATACATACACCTATCGCGCATTCACACGTCACTCACACGCACATAGAACACATCCTACAACAGCAAGGGAGCCGGGATAGCCGAATGGTAGAGCGTTGGACTCTCAGTGCACGGGTCGTGAGTTCGAATCCCTGCTGGGGCCAAATATTTGTGCTGGCCTTTTTCTCGTTTTAAGGCTCTTTCTTCTACTCCCTCTTGGTCACTCGGAAGGTAATACCGTATGCTGTAGTTTTTCCAGGCTGCCAAAGAACTTCAGTCCTTGCAAAAACGGTCTCCGTCAACCCGAACTGTCGCTTATACTGTACTACAACCTAGTGTCTTCGTGTAGCGGGCTTCCTGGTCACTGAGATGGTGACGCCGGTTGTTTGTGCAAAAAAAAGTGTCTTTTCATTGTCAACACTGATTTACAACGCCGGCCGTGTGTCGTTTCAGATCATGCTCCGACAGCACGACATCCTGCTCAAGCGGCAGTTCTTCAACATCCAGGACTCCATCCAGTCCCTCCAGAAACACAAACCCACCACCTCATCATCCTCCACCTCCTCGGCCAACTCCAACCCACACGCGACCTCCAACGGCAGCGCCGAGCCCACCACAAACGGCCACGACTCCCAGTCTTCGGACGCGTCCGCCGTCTGCAACGGGACGGCCTCACCAAGAGAACGTCACTCTGTGAGGAATGAGAGAATTCCAGAGTGCGACGAGGGTTACTTCCCCGAGACGTTCCTGGTACGCCCGTCGTCGAGCGTGACGATGCTGCACGAGGAGAGCGAAGAGGAGGAAGACGACGACACGTTTTGTGAGGACTTTTTCATGCGGCCCCGCACGAGCTCCATGAGGACTTCTAGAGACATGGCCGCTCTGGCCAGGCGCAGGGGGAGTAAGGAGCTCATATGATAATCAGCTCCCCTGGCTCAGTGGGTCGTCTTCAGAAAGCTGACCAAAACTTTCATGAAACCTCGCAACCAGCTCTGTTGATGAGGACCTTAAACTGGTCCTACACGTTGCTAGAAGTCGCCCTATCCCTGTCCTGTCGACTATCATCTAGCCGACTGGTGGAGGGTCCCTCGCCGTACACGCCGATAGTTGCGCGATAGCCCTGTAGTACGCGTTTACCATATATGGAAAGTCACGCGAGACTACTCTCCCTTGAAGACAAAATGGCGGCTCCCATGGCGGACTACGATTTGGGTGATTCAGAAGATTTGAAAGTGATTGCGGCCGCTGTTGCTATTCTTGTCGAAGAGGACCAACCGTGTAGTTTCGTCCCTCGTATCCCATATGCTTGGATTGTCTCTCACTAGCTCGATAAACCTTGCTGTAGCACAGTCGTCCATCTTCTCGGCCATCTTGATTATGCCACGACTCACGTGACCACCCTACTGTTGTCGGATTCAGTGGTCGCTGAATGCTAGACTAGCGACCAGTGGATAGAAAAATAGAAGCCAGTTCTATCGCGGATATATAGCGGATAGGGGGCTGTCCGCAGGGGTGGATAGACTAGCGGATGACTATCGGAGCGGGGGAAAGGCCGATAGTCGATAGGATAGTGCGAAAACTATCCACGTGTAAGGCAGCCTTTATAGAGACGAGGCCGCAGTTCTAGCCAGATGCAGGGGGAGTAAGCAGGTCACATGATACTGAGACCCCGCTGGCTTAGTGGATCGTCATAAGAAAGCTGCCCAAACTGACGGTTCGGCGATGACTTTCATGAAACCTCGCAACAAGCTCTATGAGGACCTTTGAGTTTGAGAGACGAGGCAGTTCTCTAGCCAGATGCAGGGGAAGTAAGGAGATGATACTGAAACCCCGCTGGCTTAGTGGATCGTTATAAATGCAGTTCTGCTGGGCAGGCGAGTAAAGAGCTAACATGGCAGTGGCCCCCGCTGGTTTCAGTTGGGAGATTGTTAATCATAAGGTCGCTGCCCAAAATGTTTTCAGGTGTGGCTCTTCGAAGGTCACGGTTATGGTAAAGGCGTTCAGCACCAGATGTCAATTTTCAGGTGCTGTCGTATAAGATGGTAATTAGGTCAACTGCTGTGTACAGAGAGAGAGAGAGAGAGGTGACGACGTAAATGGCACGAACTAAAATTAAACCATTTTTCCCCCAGTGAGAAAAACGTGTTCAGTTATCATTTCTCAGTTATGTACACGTAACAGTGTTTCGGTGATTTTACATTGTATGTACAAAATATTTCAGTGTGTTTCATTTTTCTCACAGGACTGCAGCTCACAGATATCCCTTGTCTTCACTCTTCATACCAGTGGATACATCCATATTCGATAATGTCAAAGACCATTTTATTCTTTGTTTTAGGGCAAACGACTACAAAAATCCCCTCAATACAATGGCCACTATGATATTCCACAAGTGTTATTGTTGCATCCCCACAGTGTGTGTGTGTGTGTGTGTGTGTGTGTGTGTGTGTGTGTGTGTGTGTGTGTGTGTGTGCGTGTGTGTGTGTGTGCGCGCGCGCGCGCGCGCGTCAGTGCCGCGTGCGTGCCGGCGTGCGTGTGTGTGTGCAGAGAGAGAGAGAGAGAGAGAGACAGACAGACACTGCAGAGAGAGAGAGAGAGAATTACATATTACTGGCTATACTAGACAAGAATACTAAGGTCGTCCCGTCAGATTTGAATGTGTGCTCGGGCAGCCACGTCTACAACGCGACTTCACGTGGTTTCTCTCCGTTTCCGTCCGGAAACTTGTGCCGCACTCAATACTTCGAAAGCTCTAAGATGTCTTCCGTACTTACGTGGTACTCTAAACTTCGGACTGACCTGCCAACACATAGCTAGGTTTTCAAGGATTAACCTTGCCAATCGTATATGAAAAAGTTAACGTTTTATCGACTGAACAAACAGGCAGCGACTACTTCAGTTGGACCTATTATATACTAGTCAGAGAGAGAGAGAGAGAGAGAGAGAGTCTTCTTTATGTTAAGAGAGAATCTTGATGCAAGTCAGTGCTTGTCTTATCAGGTCATTGTTGTTGATAATTAAAGGGGGGGGGGGGGAGAGTGAGTCTTCTTTAATTTAAGGTAGAATAGTGTTAAGCGCAAGTGCTTGTCTTACAGCGTATAATTAAATAAAGAAGGGAGAGAGAGAGAGAGTCTTCTTTATTTTAAGAGAGAATCTTTGATGTAAGTCTTAGCGTAAGTGCTTGTCTTATCATTGTTGCTGATAATTGAATAAAGGGGGGGGGGGGGGCGGACAGTGAGTCTTCTTTAATTTTAGATAGAATCTTTGATAGTCTTAAGCGCAAGTCAGTGCTTGTCTGACATTGTATGATTAAATAAAGAAGGGTGAGGGGGGAGGGGGAGAGACTGAGAGAGAGAGAGAGAGCGTCTTCTATATTTTAAGAGAGAATCTTTGATGTAGGATGCGCAAGTGCTTATCTTATCATTGTTATTGACAATTAAATAAAGAGGGGGGGGGGGGCCGGGGAGAGTGAGTCTTTTTTATCAGAGAGAATCTTTGATATAAGTCTTAAGCGAAAGTGCTTGTCTTACAGCGTATCATTGTTAATAATTAAATAAAGAAGGTGAGAGAAAGAAAGAGAGAGAGAGAGAGAGAGAGAGAGAGAGAGCACTTTTACGTTTACAATTAAACATGTTCAATGTAAAAACAAAAAGTGATTCATGTACATTATAATTATTGCCCCGCGTGTGACATGAACTGTCCATAGGATAGTTTGATAATTAATGATAACAAAGGGGAAACCCTGCATAGCCGTGATACCTGCTGAAAGTGCAATTAAGGTTGATGATTGAAATAAACTTGCTATACTCCTGTGCGTACGTGTGCATCAGCCTGGTCATACCGGCGTGTGTGTGCCGGTGTGTGTGTGTGTGTGTGTGTGTGTGTGTGTGTGTGTGTGTGTGTGTGTGTGTGTGTGTGTGTGCCGTGTGTGTGTGTGTGTGTGTGTGTGTGTGTGTGTGTGTGTGTGTGTGTGTGTGACCGTGTGTGTGTGTGTCTGTCTGTCTGTCTGTCTGTCCGGCAGGTCTGTCGGCTGTCTGTCAGTCTGCATGCAACTAAATCTAATTGTACAAATGCTCCAGCCGCGAAATAGTCTTTGTTGCTTGCGCGGCGTAAAGCCCCAAATAACTAACTAACTACAAATGCTCATGAGTCAAAATTAATGCTTTGTGAAAACCGAGGGCGGCCGGTGTGTATGTGTATGAGTGAGAGAATCGGTCTGCCGGAAAGACAACTCGTGAAGCTCACTTGGAGCGATTATGACAGGAGTATTTTCCCCTTACATGCGAGAACTGGTAACGGCCCCAGATTATGTCCGTTCAATTTTTTTTTTTTTTTTTTCAGTGAATGTATTTTCTAAACATTTAAGTCTGTATAAATTATAATAAAATTATCAAGACTTTATTTCACTTTGCATTTTTTTTTATAAAATGATAACTGATCTTTGTTATCAAAATGTATAGGACGAACACTATTTTCTTTTGATATGAGTGATAAACATAAAAAGCAGCTTTGAATTATACGAAAACTTTTTACGTTGGGTGGTTTTTCAGACGCCTACACTGAGTCCTTTCTCTGCTGTCTCTTCAGCTAGCGTGGAAATCTTTCTCTTTTACCAAAGATTCCTGCGAAGAGCAACAGTTTCATGAGGAACAATTTCAAGTCCTGCGTTTGCAGGATAATTATATAATATATAAATCTACAGGTGAGCCCGGAAACTGACGTTCGCTGCAGACGGCGCACAGCACGGCGCAGGCTACCTCAGCTTTGAGGCAGATCTTTCGAGCTAGAGCATGAACTGTGAGTGAGAGAGTTTTTTTGGCTTATAGCCGCGCAAGCCACAAAGATCATAGTAAAGGATGAACTGTATTATAATAATAAGAAGAAGAATAATGATAGCATTAATATAGGCGCTTTATCCCAAATATGTGGCTCAAAGCGCCCCCAGCTGATCCCAACACGCACGCTCACGTGAATCACACGCATTCTCTCACACACTGGACATGAACACATTACAATCACGTGGTGCGAAGGGCCAGCTCAGCAATTTAACTTTCGGAACTTTAGAAATGCATTTATTTTTTTAATTTTATGGGATGAACATTTCTAAAGCAGAGGGGGAGGAAGCCGGAGTATTTGGAGAGAACGCCCGACGGTCGGCCCGAATGAACGGTGCCACATACGAGAAAGAATGATTCTTCGCCACGAATGGGACTCCGGCGAACCTGACATCTCGTATTGGTGACTGTCTTAACCAAGAGACTCTACCGAATGGCATTTTCAATGTCTGCTTAGACTACAAAAATTTAAACCTCCAGATTTTGAGCCAGAAACCGTAATTCCAAACTTCAAGTCCAGATGATCAGTCTGACACAATATCGGAGGGAATCAAAAACAGTCTGCTTTTCTATGTCTTTCCCATGTGGGCAGGGGCAGCATTTTTGCTTGACGGCGCTGCTGTGGCCAATACCTGCGAGAGCAATAACTCCTGCAAGACTATCGACAAAACTGCTTGTTGCCTCCCTTACTTATCTCTCTCTCTCTCTCTCTCTCTCTCTCGCGCGCGCGCGCGCGCGCACGCACACACACACACACACACACACACACACACACACACACACACACACACACACTGAGACACAGAGTCACCTGGTGTTTGGTACACACACACACACACAGTCAGTTCAAAGCGGCACTGAGAAGGATACACATACACAACAACAACAACAACAACAACAACAACAACACACACACACACACACACACACACACACACACACACACACACACACACACACACACACACACACACCACCTGCAGACTATAGCGTTAGAGCCGGTAGAGAGAGAGAGAGGGAGAACTACATTATTCACAAATCGATATCATGCACGGCTGGTGCGCAGCAGCTTGTCAGTATCGCTTTCACACCGACAGATGTGAATGTCCGGTGAGTCATTACGTCACCAGCCCGGCAGTGATTCACATGCTGATTCATTGTTTAGAGTAATTAACAAACTGATGATGTGTGCCGTTCACAGTAACCTCCAGCCATTGTTCCTTATCTGCGAAAAACAGTGAAAACCCATGACTCGAGAGGCTCAGGTAATTCTATTGACAGAAACCCCACTGGTGTGTGTGTGTCAGTGTGTGTGTGTGTGTGTGTGTGTGTGTGTGTGTGTGTGTGTGTCAGTGTGTGTGTGTTCGCGCGTGCTCAAGCTCTTTGAATGTTAGGGTTGAAACTTGTGTGTGGCTGTGTGTGTGTCTATGTTTTGAAAGTAACTTTCGAACTGAGAAGTAAATCCTGTTGTGCATTTTGCATCATGCGCACTTTATGTCTGCACTTCTCAGGAAACTTTATATGTCTCTCGCCTCTTCCACGCATTGTCGGCACTTCCTGGTGGCAGTTTTACCGCGTGTTATCATGCGAAGCATTCTGACTTAACGGTCCAGCAAAATTCCAAGGGGTTTTCCGTCAGTCTTATTGTTACCGGCGATATCGCCGATGAGTGTAGCTTAATTTTAGCACTGATCGTTCTGTCCAGTGATTTATTATTTGACACCATTATCTGTATTTTTCTGGTTCTTTGGTTGGTGACCTTGGGCAGGCATCACTGTATTAGAGAACTCCACAATAGGTGACCCGAACAAGGATGTCGAATGTCAGTAACAACAGGATGTGACTAGCGGATACACATGTAGCTCAGGCCGTAGATGTCAGTGTCTGCCGACTGCTGACCTTGATACTTTGCATAAGCTGCCGATCAGTTGATTGACAGGCAGTTCGTTACGGGGAAAAGGTCAAAAGCTGTCAAAGACAGTCACTGAAGCGTAATCTTGGGTGTATCAGCGTTTAAGAACACTCCCTATTTACCGGCAATTAAATGTAGTTGTTGTTGTTGTTGTTGTTGTTGTTGTTGTTAAAGTTGTTTTATTGTGTTAATTTCATTATTTCTTTATTCGTCGTATTTTTTTCGTTTTGTTTGTTTTTCGTTGAAATGAATTGAGCAAGTGCCCACTGTATTGTGAAAACTCTAGTTTTGTGAATCCAAATTCCTACATAAGTGGATCCACGATATCACACTTGCACCAGCTGTCTGTCCAGTGATTTTAGTTCCCTTTTAGTACCCTTGTTGTCGTGTTCATGACTGGCGGCTGTAGTCTTTCCTGATGACTTTCATGTTCATGACTACGTTCATGTTCATACCTGTGTTCGTGACAATGTTCATCATGTTCATGATAGCTATTGCTAGACAGTGTGTAGTTGACGCCGGCCAGGTGGGAGTAAAGTTGACATGTAAAGTAAAAGAGAGAGAGAGAGAGAGAGAGAGAGAGACAGAGACAGAGAGAGAGAGTGCCCAATGCGAACACTGTGGCTGCTTAGTGCACTGTGACATTGCACTTCTCGTT
>JACVVK020000027.1:1715000-1732500 GCA_018292915.2 Batillaria attramentaria | reverse complement strand
TTTTCGAGTCAACTGACGACAACGGCTGCAGTGAATTTTTCTATTTTTTTTTTGTATATTTTTTATGGCACCCCAGGCTCATTATCTATGTATAGTAGGAGCGATTTTGAGATCTAAAGTGTGTTCACCAGCACTTTCATCAGGTACGGCTTACGCCAAAAGTATAAAAGCGACAACATCCAAAATTCACTTCGTTGAGAGTCCGTATTCATGCTATCTATGTCCAAAACATGGAGTGGTTTAGGTAAATATTACGCCTTTAAACGCCAGAAAGCCACTTTTTCTGAAAAGGGCGATAACTCGCAAATCATGTGTGCAATCGTACCTGGATCGGGCCTTCTATTCAACAATCTTGATTCATTTAGAAATCCCAAATTTGAAATCGACCGGTTCAGTATTTTCGGAGAAATAGGCATCTGAACTGGGTTCACATGCAATGTCAACTCAGGCTCGGTTTACATGAAAACTATAAGAGCGACCATTTTCTAGTAGTGATTCTGTTCAGAGTCCGTATTCAAGCTATCTACTGCCAAAAAATTGAGTGATTTAAATAAATATTACGCCTGTACACGAAAGACAACCAACTTGTCTCAAAAGGGCGATAACTCCCAAATCACTTAAGCAATCATCACACGCTTGAATCGTCTAACGTAACATTTTGATATATTTGGATACCCCAAATTTGAAGCCATTCGGTTGAGTATTTTCGAAGAAACGGGCCTGGACACAATTCACACACGCACACACGCACACACACACGCACACACACACGCACACACATCCGCACAGACGGCACTCACTGAGGAGGAGAAGTGCGTTCGGAACACCATACGCGTCAGCATCGATGACGCAAGTTTTCTTACGTCATTGTCAGAGTTACACTTGCAAAATCGTCTCTGCGGGAGATCGGCAGTGACGTGCGTTTGTACCACAGATGCTTGCCTATGAACGTGGAAATTTTAGCCCGTCCTATTATGTTGTTTCCATTACTATGGAAACAACATAAAAAACGTATGAAGAAGGAACGCTCAGCCCAGTTTAAAAAAGGAGAGGGATTTTTTTTTTTTTTTTTTTTTTGCTTGAAGCGGACCTGCATGCAACTGAGGTCCCTCCCCCCCCGCCCCGCCCCCCCCCCCCCCAAAAAGTATGATCAAGCGAATTCTGCTTTTGGTCCCTTTTAAAGATAAGATAAGATAGATTTATTGCTTCTTAGTTACAATTAAGAAGAATTTGCTTTGCTCCTCTTGATAAAAAAAAAACACAATTGATATACACAAACATACCATAGAAATACACATACACATTCACACACTCAGTCATTGGCTGAAACACAATTTAAGAGAAATAGGCATTGGCATTGCCTCACATTAAACTATGTTAAACAAGCACTAAGAATAACAGTCAAAAAGGAGGGGCAGGCCTTACACAGAATACAGATCACAGATAACAGGTAACAGCTCTCTCTCTATATATATCCCGAGCCTTCATCCACACACATCTTATCTTCTGAGCTCGCACAAGCACCCGCATCCACCCACACACATCACAGGGGTGAATGCTCCCATTTTTATGCGCTCAGATCGTTCTGAGCTGTCTTTGTGGTACATGTATCTAGCATCACATCAGTTAGACACCTGGACAGTGACAGTGTCGGTAATGCTGGCACTGAGCCAACAGAAGCGTCCTCGATGACTGACACGGCGACCACTGTGACACAGTAGTGTAACCCGGCGACAACATTCAAAGAATTTGAAAGTTCGATCGCTCACCCAACATTGTATCGCATTAAGAGCTGTACTAATCGTCAAGATAGAGTATTTCGAGGGGCACTCAAGAGCACTCAAAACGTAAGCTGACGTAGCGAAGATGGAATTAACCCGTTTGGTTCATCACTACTGCATGTGACCGTCGCCGGCTTTGGCAGTGCTCTGGATATTTTATTGAAACGCAGTAGTACTGATCCCTTTGTGGAAATGGAATATGACTAAGTAAACTAAAAATAATGGGGTGACACGCATGGTCTTCTCGTAGTATGAATATTTAAGTTCGCATGCATTTTCTGTGGTGATCAGGTAGACGAATGAAATAAGAACACTAATAACTTAATAATACTGACGCATTGTGCGTACGTAAGTCTTTTTTTTCGGGGGAGGGGGGGGGGAAGAAACCGGAATAAACACACACACACACACACACACACACACACACACACACACACACACACCGTGCACACACACACACACACACACACCGTGCACACACACACACACACACACACACACACACACACACACACACACACACACACCGTGCACACACACACACACACACACACACACACACACACACACACACACACACACACACACACACACACACACATTCACACACACACACACACACACACACACACTGTGGACAGAGCGGAGGGAGAGAGAGAACTTGAAGGCGAGTGAAAAATCTCTTGTCTATCTCGGAGTCGAAATACCCTTAGATCAGTTCCAACAGTCAGTGTTTGTGCTATTGTGTGTCGGCCAAGCGACCTCCCCCCCCCCCCCCCTCTCAGTGTATGTCGGCCAAAGGACCCCCCCCCCCCCCCCCCGTCCTCCCTACTCGCCCTAGCACACACAATACACGGACCACAGCCCCCCCCCCCCCCACACACACACACACACACGCACACTTCCGTCCTTCCCGTTTCCGCAAACTTAATTTGCATGTCAGTCGACAAAACAAACATGACACAGAGACGTGAAATGTACAACAATCCCCCCCCCCCCGTCTGTGTGTGTGTGTGTGTGTGTGTGTGTGTGTGTGTGTGTGTGTGTGTGTGTGTGTGTGTGTGTGTCGGTGTGTGTGTGTGTGTCGGTGTGCGTACGTGTCAATGCCGGGGAGACGAGAGAGAGAGAGAGAGACGTGAGAGAGGAACTCGGAAGGCCGAAGAGCCTGCATGACTTGCCAAAATCAGTCACTGCTTTGTTTTCTGTCGGTTCTTTATCAGTCGGTTTTAAGGACCCCCAAGCTAACTGATTGTGAATTCGAGTTCCTTGTACAGTCCCGTGAAGACATAACAGGCACAGACAGGTCAATATAACGTCAGTCACAGAGTTCTAGTACTACTTCCTTGTCGCTTTTAAAGCCGGTTCAACTTCCTGACTGATGAAGTGTGTTCCTGGTGGCTCAGCGGCAAGGCGAAACTGCTATTGACGGGGGCGGCATTGTATCAGTGGTAGGGGAGTGTTGTATGGTAGGTTAACCTGCGTTCTGTGTGTGTGTGTGTGTGTGTGTGTGTGTGTGTGTGTGTGTGTGTGTGTGTGTGTGTGTGTTGGGGAGGGGATAAGACTGAGGAAGAAACACTGAATATATTTTTCAAGTGGATACCTCAGATAGAAAGATATTTTTTTTAATGTGAGTGTGCTCATTTTCAGCACACACACACACACACACACACACACACACACACACACACACACACACACACACACACACACTCACACACACACACACACACACACACACACACACAAAACAAAAACCCGGCACTGACTTGAGATTCGTACATTTAACTTCAGTTTACATACAATTTTCATCAAAGACACCGACATCGCAGTTTCGTATAAGTTATCATCAAGGCATAACTGTGTCAGTATAATCGTTCAGACGATGCGCGTTGTCGATCAATATTTGTGACAGCCCGACTCGTGACCCGTCAGTCATGCCCCTTCTGAGTCACGTTTCACTCACAAAAATCAAACTCACTCTGACTTTCCGTGTATGCCGCGTTCTGACACTGTCTGCAACCCCTGACTCTTCTCCACAACTGACACACAGGTATGACAATGAGCTGTATTTTTGTCCAGCGCACATAGAATGGGGCAAGCAGCAAACATCAGTGACTGCTACGGTGGTCGGTGGCCGCCACGTACGGTAAGCTGCACCGTGACCGTTTTTGGCAAATTCCAAACAGGCCTCATTATGCGTACATCACGTCATGAGCCGGGTTCTCCCGTTGGCCCTAAACCGATTTTAGGACTAGGGAGCAAAGGTTGGACACACACTTCGAATCACCTCTGACCCTGCACATAGTCAGACTGGGGCTGACATACTGAGAGCGGAGGGGACAAACAAGGGCTTATCCCAGCTTCGGGAGTGTTTGGGTGTCCTGTTGTGTGGTGGTGAAGATTTGTATAGCTGGGGGCGGTCAGATTAGTCTTTTTTTTTCTTTTTCTTTTTTCGTGGGGGAGAATTTGGGTGTACGTAATAGATACCGGCGGATCAGTGTGGGAGAGGAGTGTTTCTCAAAGTCGGAGTGTGTGTGTGTGTGTGTGTGTGTGTGTGTGTGTGTGTGTGTGTGTGTGTGTGTGTGTGTGTGTGTGGAGGCGACCGGGAGGGGGGGGGGAGAGGCGTATACAAACAGAATAGAAGTGGGAACTTAGTACTGGGACGAGAGGAGCCTATTCCATCCACTCCCTAACCCTCTCTCACTCGCGTACGATGACCCGGCTTACATTTCTGTTCACATTTTGCTGGGTTTTTTGTCAGTGTTGTTGTTCAGTTGTTGAAGGTGGCGGCGGTGGTTGTCGTCGTCGTCGTCGTGTTTGTTTGTTTCAAGTGTTTGTTCTTTCATTCAGCTCCGAGTCTAAAGTTGTCACAACCTCTAAACAGTCCTCAAAAACAGTCATACAAACGCCAGAACAACACGGTACCCGGCCTCATATTAAATACTTACTGGCAGAACGATGTAGATAGGAATTCATGGAAGTGACTTTAGCCGCAAAAATAATGCTGTTGGAATTTCCCTAACTCCGTTTAGCCGCGAATTAGTCCTTGTTGCTTGCGCGGCGTTAAGCCCTAACTAACTAACTAACTAACTAACTAACTAAAGCCCTAACTAACTAACTAACTAACTAACTAAAGCCCTAACTAACTAACTAACTAACTAACTAACTAACCCTAATTGCGTTCCTCTTGACAGAGAAATGCGGCTTTGTACGTGTGGTGACTGAGTGACCAGGAAAAGTTAAAATGTTTGTGCCGCGGGGATGTTAATCATGACCGACGAGGAAAACAAACAACAACTCAGTAGGCCAGTAAATTAATTTTGTCAGTGACAGTTATCACAGTCATGCTACCACCAGCAGTATAACTTCATTTAACAGTTAAGTGCAGCACTTAAAACTGTGAACTTGTCAGTCAGTAAACTTCCTGCTCATGGTTGTTTAAGGGTGGCTTGCTGCTGTTGACTGAAAAACAGATACATTTTCCTGCTGATCAAATCGCTGAGCGAAGGAAAATTGCGTTTCTTCCGTGTAACAGTCCTCATACATCTCAATTTCAAGGTGAACTGTGATACGATGCAGCTGTGATTTTATTTGCCAGATACCTTTACCATAAAATTAATGGTCAAATAATAATAATAATAATAATAATAATACATTGCTTTAATATAGCGCAGTATCCCAGCAGACGCTGGCTCAAAGCGCTCTACAATTACACACACACAGAGACACTACACACACACACACACACACACACACACACACACACACACACACACACACACACACACACACACACACACACATCACTTTCATAACATACAGCTGGGATCTCGATAAAATGAGCTGGGGGGAGGGGGGGGGCGGGTATTTACAGATGGCCGGATAGAGTTGCGCAAGCAACAAAGACCATTTCGCAGCTAATTAACTAAGAGGGAGAGAAGGCTGACTAGAAGAAGTGGGTTTTTAGGGTTTTTTGGGGTTTTTTTTTAACTAGTCAAAGGGCCTGCAGAGGCTGGAAGTGCCCCGAGTTAATGCTGCTTGAGGCTGGAAGTGCCCCGGGCCTAAGCAGCTTGAGACTGGAACATATTACACCGTGATGTCAGCACGTCATCAACCAGACACCATTGTAAATCTGGAGTCAGAGTTACAATGATTGTATTCAGCATAAGGACCACCTGCCAGATTGGTACAATGAAGACTGAAGTAACACGTAGAAGGGAATGGTTACGCAGCAACACCAACAACAATGTTCACTGACGACCCTCAGTAATACCACCTCCTCCCCCCCCCACCCCCTTCCCCACTACCCAACCTCTCTTCTGATACTGACACACAAAGCCTACCACATTCTACGTTTGTGTCTGTCTCCCCGGCCGAGTTTGTAAGTGTTCTCTGTGAGTGACGGGCCTTGCCCTGTTTACAGAATGCAAAGAATGTCCGGCAGAACTTTGCACAACAGCCTCTCAGTGTGTTGTTGAGGTTGTTGTCTGTTCTCTCTTGCTGCAGGCATCAGTTGAAGTCAGTGGCCAGTGTTCCTGCAGGTTCATTGGGCTGCTGTTGTTCCTGTGGATTACAAGTGTTACATGCTTAACTGACAGTCCTGCTATTATTCCACTGGCGGTGTACGAGAAGTCTGAGTCAGGGAAAATACAGCCGGAAATCTTGTTCTCAAGCGTGCTGTGTGTGGGACCCACGCACGTCACGTCATCAGTACCGGCCGGCTTTTCAGTAAGGGTCACCACCAACTGAAAATGACCCGCTTTGTGTAATGGTTGATTGCTCAATTAATACTGGTTGGTCGGTTGGTTGAGTGTTTAGCGAGTTCAACGTCCTTTTCCACGAAACAAGGATGACTGATCACCGAATAACAGGCAACGAAGAAATCGTCAGCACTGTGTGTGTGTGTGTGTGTGTGTGTGTGTGTCGGTGTGCCAGTCGGTGTGCACAGGATTAAAACTCATGGTCCCAGCATTCAGTTGAAGTCTGGTGTGTGTGTGTGTGTGTGTGTGTGTGTGTGTGTGTGTGTGTGTGTGTGTGTGTGTGTGTGTTTCGGTGTGTCGGTGTGACAGCTAGGATTCAAACTCATGGTCCCGGCATTTCAGTGAAGTCCGGCCAAAGCTCTGCTGACCCAACTTCAACGAGCTTGGCTATCCCGGCTCCCTTAATTGTAACTAAGAAGCAATAAATCTGTCTTATCTTATCTTATCTTAACTCAGTTCATGCTGAGTAATCTACTTTGACTGCGTCGTCAGGTCCATGAAATTAATAATGAATGAAAAAAGGGCTGGAGACCATTACAGGGACTGAGGTGCTGTTCCCTAAAGGTGACCTGGGTTTAGTTTTACGAGCTGAGGAGCGGGTCACTGACGCCGGGCGAAAAAATTCAAGCATGCAGACACATGACATCGTACCCGGGCTGGATTTCCCCAGTCATACAAATGAAATACTGCTCTCTCTCTCTCTCTCTCTCTCTAATCCCAGCAGGGAGAGAATGTATACTTATGCTCGGTTTTTTTTTTTTTGGGGGGGGGGGGGGTGCCCTGTCTTTCATATCACCCGAATGTGGTGGAAAAGGACGTTAACTGAACCTTCATCACCCTCTCTCTCTCCAGCTCGTGTGTGTGTATGTGTCACAGTGTGTGTGCCGGCACGGTGTGTGTGTGTGTGTGTGTGTCAGTGTGTGTGTATCACTGTGATGGGTGCCGGCATGTGTGTGTGTGTGTGTGTGTGTGTGTGTGTGTGCCGGTGTGTGTGACCCGGCGCTGCATGGGTTGTCCGTCAGTCAGCGTGTGACGTGGAATGCGTCCACTCAGCAAACTGTGACAACCACAAGCCCCCACTGCGTAAATTGCGCCTAGCACGCCTGCTCTTGACTTTCCCTTCCTACTGAGCCGCTCCCTTGAGGCCGCGATAGCGTCAGGGTATCACAGCGATGACGATGAGACAGGTTCCTCTGCCGGCAGTGTGTGCCGCAGCTTATCACGGAGCCGGCTACACTCGCAAGTATTTTGATAGAAATCCTCTACAACAAGGAGAGGGTCAACCAGACTAGTTTATAGCTTAAAAGCCGAACACTGGCGTGTAGACGGTGTGTGTGTGTGTGTGTCTGTCTGTGTCCGACTGTGTCAGTCAGTGTCAGTCTGTGTGTCTGTGTTGTGTGTGTGTGTGTGTGTGCGCGTCGGTGTATGTGTGTGTGTGTGTGTGTGTGTGTGTGTGTGTGAGAGAGAGAGAGAGAGAGAGAGAGAGAGAGTGCTGTAATGTCAGACACAACAAGACTGCATTTTTTCAGAAAACGAATCTATGTGTCACGTTCAGTGATGAGCGTCATGGCTGGATTTACTAGTAACCAACAAGGCACCCGGAAACCGTGACATCTGTGACAGGATATGTATCAACCATTGTCAGTCCAGTCAATTGTTCAGTTTAAAGTGAGGCTTGCGCGGCTTTAAGCCCTAAAAACTCACTCATTCACTCACTCAGTTCAAAGTGAATGCAATTAAGCAAAAATTGACATCACCATCATCTCCGTTATCGTCTATACCGTGTACACACAGAGCCCTTGACATCATACCGTTGGACTTCTAATGCTCGGGTCGTGAGTTCGATCCCGGCTGGAGCCAAATATTTGTGCTGGCTTTTTCATCGTTGCCCCGTCTTTGATATCACCCTATGTGGTGGGAAAAGGACGTTAAAGCCCCAAACACCCATCCACCCACCCACCCACCCACCCTTGACATCATACCAGTATCACATCAGTTCAGATCAGTGCTACACTGACTCGACAAATCTCACACCGGTGACGCGGCTATCCCAATTCTAACCGGCTTGCGGCGTTGAGCGCTGGCGTTGCTTGGCCGCACGCGACTTCTCTCAGAAAATCATCTGCGCTGTACACGTGAAAGCTTGTCTCGACCTGAGGTTGGCCTGTCTTGTCGCAGAAGGTCTCTGTTCAACTCGTAAGTGGTTTTTGTGGTGCTACTTGCGCGTACACTCACGTTGGAAACAATTTAGTCTCGTTTTCTGTAGAAAATTCACTTTCATTCGCGATAATATAAAATTACAGAAAGGAAAGTCAAGTTTATGAAAACGTCCTAGTTTTATAATATGTCTTGCAGCCATACCTAGAAAATTATTGCCATTTGTGGCTTACATCGCGCGCAGTTCGAGAAAGAAAATTGGTAGTGAACATTTTGTGGTTATGAACCGGCACTCGCCCCGGCTAAGAACCAGTCTCTATTTGGTTTGTGCGTGGCTAAGAACCGACCAGCTTCTCCTTTCTTTTCTCCTATGCGAATATTATGATTTAGGGGGTTTAGGTGTCCCATTTCAGATGAAACTCAGTGTCAGGGAACATAGTGGATAATAACCCACCAGTGTTATTTTCAAAAAAATATTTCCCTACCCTTCCAATTTCAACCCCCTCCCCCCTTCCTCCTTTTTTCCACAACCATATCTCCTCGCTTCACAATTAAGATAAAAGAAACAAAGACACAACCGAACTACTTATTTTCTTTCCACAGAAATGACCACACCACAGACATCATCCTCATCTATCAATATCAATTATCCATCTTCACTCTTCTCATCATCATCACCTGAAAATATTTCAACCTACACAACACCGGAACACACCCCAGCTTACACCGCAACACACCCCAGCTTACACCGCAACACACCACAGCTCACACTACAGACACAAACACAGAACACTCAACAAACACCATAACACACACCATGACACACACCACAGATACAAACACAGAACACGCAACACAAACCACGACACAATACACAAACACTTCAGAGGAATTGGAAATCATTAACAGAGAATTCGACAAACCCAGGACACATACACAAGAGACACTGACACAGCACTGCAACACTTCTACATTGCACACCAACTAAACCAGCTCACCACTGACATCCACTCACACAACACCACCACCAACAACTTACTTCCAGCGACACTCACATAATTATGCACCACATCTCACACTACCAGGCGCAACACACTTCTTTATGCAAAACTTACTTACAGACATCAACCTTAGAATCAAAAGTGCACTCATTCACCGCATAATGGACCTTCAATTATACCACACAATCAAGGCTACTCCATACTGAACACAACAACACTGCTTACAGACAACATAATGAACATAATTGACAGATTGAAACACATGATCACACGTACAGGAACAGACACAACATATGACAATACTTGACGCATGCACTAATAACACACCTCTACCACCACGCTTACGCATGCCCACACCTACACATACACCTGCATCCACACCTAAACCTGTGCACACACAAACCACATCTACATCTGCACCACCCCCATCCACACTTAAACTACCCTCACACTCATCCACATCTGCCCCACTCTCAACCAAACCACCACCCTCATCCACACACACACCTGAACCACCCTCATCTGGACCCCTACCTGAAGCACCCTCATCAAGCAAACCTACACGTACATCAACATCTTCCACATCCGCATCTAAACCACCCTCATCTACATATACGCACACACCATTCACATGCACATCCACATCTGCACCCACATCATCCTCATCACACCCCAAATTCACTGCACTAAAACCACGACACCCATACACAACATCCACATACGCCACACCAAACAGAACACACAGACCACTCTTACCTTCACCACACTGCAGAAAAAAACGTTACTTCCAAACCCAGCCACACACCCACACAGATGCCCACGCACACCACTTCTACAGACACCTAACAAACCAGCACACACTCACACTGATAAACACTAACCAACACACACGCGCACTGATACACACCACAAATCATACATTTGAAGCCATAACTCCAAATCATCTTTCATACTCATTTTCATTCTCATCTCCATCTTCACACGAAATAAAAAAAAAAAATCATCGCACCACTGTAAGTGTTCCTCCTCTCACATTTGGATGGTTTGTTGGTTATAATACTTTTATTATTCCTTTCCATTAATAAAAAAAATCTCTGGATGGGGTTACTGGGTAAAGTCGATGTCTTCTTTCCATAAACAACACAAATCCAAACCTAATAATTATATGAGTACATGTTTTCCACAGTTTCCCTGGCATTCACATGAGAAACAGTCACCTAACTACATGGGATCATAGATTAAGACTTCCAGGTCTATTCACTGGCGCTAGTGATGTATAGCTCAGATAGTGCGGAATGACCTTGAAATTGTCTAACTAAATGCTGCGTTGGTATTTCCTGTTATCACCGTGTCAGTATGCAAACGTGTAACTGTTAAAAATACCGCAGACACCCTCGTTGTTCGCAACTTTTCTTCAGCCAGAAATGTGGAGTATTGGCCGGTTCATATCCAAGGAGGCAGCTGGTTCATAGCCAGCATCAAACCAGACGGTTGGCCGGTTCTTAGCCGAGGATTTCGCACTGCTCTGATATTTTTTTAAATTGCGAATACACTAAAGCATTCTACGTCACGAAATTTGGGATGCAAGTCACAAAGATATCACGGATACGTGTCTGTTTTGAAACTGCTGGAATTAACGTGGTATTTTTTGTCAGCTTCGTGTTAAACTGCAAAATAGCTCTCGAGTCTCATTGCAGTCGAACAAATATGACTCGTGTCCTTACATGAATAACATTTTCGATGTAAAATCACTTTGGGTGGGAAGATGAAAGTCTTACTGATATTTGCATATAACAATATGATCAAATTCATTTCAGTTTTTAGCCTTCCTGGCAGCATTCTTGTACGTCACCGCATGCGTCTCGCGCTTTTCCGGCCTAAAACAGTCACTGCGGCCGACAGCCGGTCGGATTCGCGGCATAGCCGCGTCACCGGTGTGAATCTTTCAGTTTCACTCTCCTCTCGGCTCTCCAGTCTTGCCGGCCTGAAGGCGGAACTACATTAACGCTAGTGCGTCATATGTGGTATGATTAAACCCGGCGGCAGTGCTCACACGTCACAACTTCCTTCCTTCTCTACAGGTCACGCCGTGTCAAACTGCCAATACTACACAGCGAAAGAAGGGTTTGTTCCGGCTCAGTCACGGCAGTGAGGGAAGTTCTAAGCTTATGTACACGGAATGTGAATAATTTAGAACTTGTTCAACTCACCGTCAAACCAGAACAAGCTACCTGGTATCGATTTTACCGGAATGTTGAAGTTCATGTAAATACGGATACACCCACGACTGTGCAGAACTGCATATGTCAGGATATGCCAGTTGAAAAGGGATGTCAGTAATACGGGGGAGTGGGTGGGTGTTTGGGAGTTTAACGTCCTTTTCCACTAAATAAGCGTGATACCAAAAGACGGAGAAACGAGAAAAGGCCAGCACAAATATCTGGCCCCAGCCGGGATACGAACTCACGACCCTAGCATTGAAAGTCCAACGCTCTACCATTCGGCTATCATGTCCCGGTTCCCCTGTCAGTAATACAGGAAAGACGAGTTAAGTTAAGCCGATATATTAATACACTTCACTTCATGATTATGCAACCCATCCCGACACTACGAAGTACCACAGCGACTTAGAAACTGTGTCACGAACCGGCCCCCGTAGTGTAGTGGTTAGCACTTCGGACTATGGACCGGGAGACCCGGGTTCGAATCCCAGCCGAGGCAAGCGGGATTTTTCCTACCTACCCGGGTCGGCTCCTACCCAGAGCGGGTGTGCTATGGGCCCGATGGGGAGGCTGTTGCCACACAGCCGAGCTTCACCCACTTCACGGGTGCGACTTTGGGGGTGCTTCCCTTAGTATGACACGTCTTATGATGTGGATGATTACACGGCCGGCACCGCAGGTGCCGTAGTTCCCGGGCCTGGTTAATGCCGGGATATTTATGACAGGAAGCGTGGAATGCGGCCCTGTCCCGCAGTCCCAAACCACATGGACCTCCATAGCATCATCTTACTATCATCCTCATCTCCATCATCATGCATAATAAAAATTGTCCCAGCTTCCGAGTCCTCCGTGGATTCCACCCATGACCTGGGAGGAACACCACTGGAGCTGGCAAAGAGCTGGGGCAGCAAAAAAAAACAAAAAATAAAACTGTGTCACGTCACTGAAATGACGGTCATTATTTTTACTGAAGCATATTTTGCCTTTTTTCTCTCTCTCTCTTAACGAAGCCTTTTTTTCAGTTTCTACTAGCAGTTCAGTTGAAGACATCACCTGGTAGGTTGTCATTTTTTAAATGCCATTACTTGCATGTCATGAGATTGTGTGTGTGTGTGTGTGTGTGTGTGTGTGTGTGTGTGTGTGTGTGTGTGTGTGTGTGTGTGTGTTTCCTGTTTCACGTGCTCCTAATTTCTTACAAAGTAGACCGACACACGACTAATTACTGACTTTTAGCTGTTATTCGCATTTCCACTGAGAAACTTCCTGCACAAAGTCACCACCCTGGTTTGACGACAGCAAGATCATGAATTAATAAACCCCGTTACCATGACCACAGAGTGTCAGTCACCAGTACGACAAAGATATCTGGGATCACAAAATCCCGATCGGCAGTCTAGTTCATGAGATTGTTCATCCTTTCTGGCGGTATGCAATTCACCTCCCTTCCCCTCTGACCATACTATACGTCAGTACCGGGCTACTCAGTGCTGTCGTGTCCCAAGCCGTGCTCAAATGTCGGGCACTTGTGACGTCGCTGAGTCTCACTGAAAATCCGGTTCCACAGGACTCAAGGAAACTGAAAGGAAACCGTTCAACCGTGGATCACACGTCACGACCCAGAGAGAGAGAGAGAGAGAGAGAACCTTTGTTTTACAACGGACCTATTCATACCAATTTTAAAACTCAGTTGCCGTTGCTAGAGAAAGAGAGAGAGAGAGAGAGAGAGAGAGAGAGAGAGAGAGAGAGCAAGAACCTTTGTTTTACAACGGGCCTAATCATACCAATTTTAAAACTTGCCGTTGCTAGAGAGAGAGAGAGAGAGAGAGAGAGACGGGCCAGTGATATTATCAGTCCCACAGCATCCAAGGTTTATGGTCATTCTGGCTAAACCAGTTCATGTCAGTTTGACCACTGGATCCGAGAAAGACAAAATCGTTTATTCAACGGGATTCACTGAACGAACCGGGCCTTAGGTGAGCTGCGAGCTATGTGCAGTGGGTGCGCGCGCGCACACACACACACACACACACACACACACACACACCACTGTGACACCCCAGACACCTCTCTTTCGCTATACAGTTGTATCTATTATATGGAATCAGCATGTATTTGACAGCGTTGACATTGAGACTGGCGCTAGACCACACTCTGCAGTTATGCGAGTCACGTACGTTTGCGTGATGGCACAGCATTATATCGGCCTAGAATTAGTACAGTATCATGCATAATATTTGAGAGGATTTCGATCTGTTCCCCTTACTGACACAATGTGCCTAAAATAGTGAACGTCATCCTGACGACAGGCATTAATCGGCACTACGAAACTGATGACCCAGGGCAGAGAGGGAGGTGGGACACTAGAAAGGACTGCCTTCAATAAGAAATCAGCTGAAGGGGGGGGGAGAGGGGGAGCGGGGGTAGTTAATAATTTAGTTAGTTATTCAGTTAGGGTTTAACGCCGCGCAAGCAGAAGGGGGAGCGGTATGTGTGTGTGTGTGTGTGTGTGTGGGGGGGGGTTAGTTAGTTAGTTAGTTAGTTAGTTAGTTATTTAGTTAGTTAGTTAGTTAGTTAGGGCTTAACGCCGCGCAAGCAACAAGGACTAATTTGCGGCTAAACCGAGTACCGTTCTGCCAAGTTGTCAGTTTAAAACATAAAAGTCCAGCTTGAAACATGATGTAAATATATATTAAGAATTTGTGTAGCTGAAAGGAGAAACCAGTAATACATGTGGTGAAATACAGCGGGTAACCAGAATGTACATAAAATGCGTTGCATGCATCTTGTAATGGTAGCATTAATGGCTTCTAGCACACAGGCTAGCAGTAAAATACATTCAACTGCTAGACCTGAAATACGCCGTGTCGGCTTTTTAGTAGCCTTAGAGAGGATAATGCTGTCATATTTATGCAAACAGATCTTTCGTGGTATCTATCAACACACCACTTTGACACCTCGACGCTGACAGCGGCGGCCATGCTGGCACTGAGCCAACAGAGGCGTCCTCGATAACGCGGCGACCACGCTGAGCGCTCCAGTAGTGTTACAACCCTCGCGGTAGAATGTAAATGTTCGACATGACCGTAAACAACATTGTATCGCATTAAGAGCTGTACTAATCACCAAGAGATTGTTTTGAGGCGCACTCACGAGCTGTTTCAAAGCATAAACTGGCACAGCAAGGTTGCAATAATGCAATTAGTCCGATTTGTGGTCCAGCGTTATCATACAATCTTTGTAATCGTCAGATACTGTGCAAGTGTTTTAGTGAGGGGCAGGGGTGGTGGTGAGAGGGTTAACGGGGGGTGGGGGTGGGGGTGGATGTGTAACGTTGGTGTGGTGGCGGTGTAAACATAAGCGCATTTTGCCATCGACTGAACCTCGCTACAGGCGTAAGGACAGAAGTTGAGCGTGGGGTCATGTTTGGTGTTTATTTGAGTTACCCTGTTTGGCGAGTGTGCTAGTCTGTAGTGATGTGTGTTGTCATGAAAAAGCGTGATTTTCGTGATTTTTGTCTTATGTAAGTCAAGGTGCATGCTAGGCGGTCACAAAAAGAGGCAAGCTGCCAGTGAAACTGGGACTTTTTGCACAGAGGTCGGACACAAGTGAGGCAAGCGGATTTGTGTGAACTGCCTCTCTGGCCTAAAGAGAAAGTAGACCTGCATAACTCCAGTGAGGCCTGAGCGGAAAGGAGACATTCAATTTTTTTCTGAAACTCCTGTCAGGTGCGTGCCTTTGAGTGTTCTGTTCATGTAGTAGGTGTTTCTAGACGGAAGGGGGGAGCCGGGGTGGTCGAATGGTAGAGCGTTGGACTTCTAATGCTCGGGTCGTGAGTTCGATCCCGGCTGGGGCCAAATATTTGTGCTGGCTTTTTCATCGTTGCCCCGTCTTTGATATCACCCTATGTGGTGGAAAAGGACGTTAAACCCCCAAACACCCACCCACCCTTCTAGCATTTTTAAGGGTGACTATGATGCCTGAGGCTAATACTGAAGGAATATATTATAGGCATTTTGAGGCCCTGTGTATTTGTTTCCTTCGGCCTACAAACACTGAGGCCGGCTATACATGGTTCGAACATGCATCCTCAACCAAATTACGCGCTATAATTTTATTCGCCAAGCCGGCCGGGTCAGTGAGGATCGATTCCCGAATGGTCCCCTTGCCGCGGCGCAGTCTGCATGCCCTCGTCTCAGAATAGCAGCTCCATATACACCGCACCAAATGACACTGAATAGGCCAACACTTCAGGCGCATCTGCTGATCAAGGAAAGCACTGATTGGCTGTTTCGTGGATGATGAGAGGTTTGATTGGTTCCCGGTCCGGCGCAGGTCGTGACCGGCCTCTGCAGCTGAGGTCAAACTCAGTCATGGCGTTCTTTATTCGTGGCATCAGTGGATTGGTTTCGCTGGCATAGAACCGGTTATTGTCCGCCGGCTTTTTGCATATGAGCCGGTACTTGTATTATTTACGAAGAATTGAACATTAACGTATCCTGATCAGTACTTGTAGCTACGTAATTACGAATTGGTATCCCTTCTGTTCAGTCTCTATTGAAGTGTGCTGATCCGATCACGCAGTGACTGACTGGAGTGTCGATCCGTACTGAAATTGAATTGTTATGAAGAGCAGCCCGGCAGCCCGGTGCAGTGTGTGTGTGTGTGTGTGTGTGTGTGTGTGTGTGCTGAGGGGGTGTGGGGTCTGTCTGCCTGCTTATCAGTCTGTCTGTCTCAGTGTCTGTCTTTGCCGGTTTGCTGTGACAAGCGTATTTTGAAATAATTGACCACACCTGCCACTGATCGCATGATGTGACCTTCACCCTTGCCCCGAACACCCCCACCGTAGTCCCCCCCTCCACCTCCCCTCCAGGGCCATCCCCTGTCCCCACCGTGATCCTCACTGTCTGCTCTCCCTGTGCAGACACCTGTCTATGCCCGGGGGCATTGTGCAAACGAATGACGTCAGCAGTGGTTGCCAGCGGGCAGCGCAGCTTGTGTCGATAGAAGGCAGAGAGACAGAGACAGAGATAGATGAAGAGATCAGGACAGAGAGAGAGAGAGAGAGAGAGAGAGCGGGTCCTTTGGCTGCACCCTGAACTTTTGGCCTCAAGTTATTCAGTGACGTCATTGTTTCAGAGACCACGTTACCTGGTACATCAGTGTACTGTTGTATGCTTCAGGAGCATGCCGAGCATTTGTGGCGACGTGTGGAGTGTTTGTGTGCATGTGTGTGTGGAGGGGGAGGGGGGATGGTACGCGGGGGGGGGGGGGGTCAGGGGGGAGGGAGAGGGCGGAGGTGCCAGGGGGGTGGGGGGGAGGCGGAGGCGGGACTGAGGGGTGGTGGTGGAGAAATGAAAGTTAAGGAGGATGTTCAGTTGTAAGAGTGGCGAGAATTACATTGTGGAATATGAATCCGTTGCCTGAATTTCTTGTCACGTGTGTGTGTGTGTGTGTGTGTGTGTGTGTGTGTGTGTGTGTGTGTGTGTGCGCGCGTCAATGTGTGTGTGTGTGCGCGCGTCAATGTGTGTGTGTGTATGGCGCGCGTCAATGTGTGTGTGTGTGTGCGCGCGCGCGCGCGT
>JACVVK020000027.1:1705000-1707500 GCA_018292915.2 Batillaria attramentaria | reverse complement strand
TGAAAAACTCCAAACGAGGGTACGTGTACTTATGATTTTGATGCGAAATGAAAAAACGCCAAATGAGGGTACGTGTACTTATGATTTTGAAGCGAAATGAAAAAACGCCAAATGAGGGTACGTGTACTTATGATTTTGAAGCGAAATAAAACTGAAAAACTTCAAACGAGGGTACGTGTACTTATGATTTTGAAGCGAAATGAAAAAACGCCAAATGAGTGTACGTGTTCTTATGATTTTGAAGCGAAATGAAAAAAACGCCAAATGAGGGTACGTGTACTTATGATTTTGAAGCGAAATGAATAAAAAAAAACGCCAAACGAGGGTACGTGTACTTGTGATTTTGGAATGGAAAAACGCCAAACGAGGGTACGTGTACATATGATTTTGAAGAAGCGAAATGGAAAAACGCCAAATGAGGGTACGTGTACTTATGATTTTGAAGCGACGGGGCACCGGGAAAAACGCCCGCCCATTTTGTTTGACCACCGTGAAGTCACACAGCTGAAGCAAAATGTGTGTGAGAAAAATACGAAGGGTGCCACCATAAATGATACGTTGCGAGATGTATCTCTGTGAGTAGGCCTACACTGTACATAGAAACACACCAGCTGAGTCATAGGGCTAAACCTTGTAATTTGGGACATGGCTGATTGACATGCCTGTCATATTTCATATACATCGCAGGTGTATACCCCTAGAGGGGCTGATAATTTGCCTACCTATGGACATACAGACATTGTGGTCCCCCCTTTTTTACGGGGCTTCACAACAGATACAGAAAAACGTCGTGGCTTAATACTCGTTTCGTATTAATTTGTGTCATTCAATATGTCGTTACATATAAACGTAAACGCGTTGACTGCAAGGTGACTGACTCAGCGAGGGTTGGATAGCTACTGAGTATGCAGTTGTGGACCCATCCCGAAACATCTGCCTCAGCCCTGAGGTAGGATACGCACTGTCATTAGTAAACCATGTTGTGCATCAGAGAGCACGTGCCTGTACGCTCGAAATACTCTATGTTGACGAATAGTACAGTTCTTAATGCGACAAGTTGTTGTTGTTTACGCTGGGAGCAAACGGTCGAACAATTAAAGTCTACGACTGTTGTTACATTAATGGAGCGCTCAGTGTGGTCGCCACGTCATCGAGTACGCTCCTGCTGGCTCAGTGCCAGCATTACAGACGCTGTCACTGTCCAGGTGTCTAAGTAGTGTGATGGCGGAATACAGGAAAACAGCTAAGAAGGATATGTGAGCATAAAAAATTAATGGTAGTACTGGCCCCTTTAAGTGACTGTTTAATGTTATCTCGCTCATCTGGGATTTCCCCTCAACCGACGAGTAACCGATATCAGACCTGCCCAAAGCGCTGGGAAGATTTTATGTTGAGATATGTCGACCCAGTCGTGAACAAGGGTGGGTGGGTGGGTGTTTGGGGGTTTAACGTCCTTTTCCACCACATAGGGTGATATCAAAGACGGGGCAACGATGAAAAAGCCAGCACAAATATTTGGCTCCAGCGGGGATCGAACTGTCGTGAACAAGACAGAATTAACTGTTGAAACGTCCAGAAGGCCATTGAAGTTTGACTGCACGCGTGGTTATATCTCTCTCTCTCTTTCTCTCTGTGTGCGCACCTAATCTTTTATCCTTGTAAAATAAAGTTTCGTTCGTTCGTTCGTTCGTCCTCTCTCTCTCTCTCTCTCTCTCTCTCCGGCTCACACACACACACACACACACACACACACACACACACACACACACACACACACACACACACACACACACACACACTCTCTCTCTCTCTCTCTCTCTCTCTCTCTCTCTCTCTCACACACACACACACACACACACACACACACACACACACTGGCACAGTCGGTCAGCCTCCTCGTTTAAAAATACCTACATACATGCTCTGTGTGTGTGTGTGTGTGTGTGTGTGTGCGTGTGTGCGTGTGTGTGTGTGTGTGTGTGTGTGTGTGTGTGTGTGTGTGTGTGTGTGTGTGTGTGTAAGCTGTCATGTTCCATGTAAAGTTTCATGTTTTCATGTTAAGTATGTTCGAACGTTGATTTTATTTTTTTACCGGCAAGTTTGAAAATTGGTTACAAGACCAAAACTTTCACCGTTTTCAAATAAAGTTCTCTCTCTCTCTCTCTCTCTCGTTACTTATCCTTTGGGAGAGATTCAATCAAACATGTGCGCACCGGCACACACACACACACACACACACACACACACACACACACACACACACACACACACACACACACACACACACTCTCTCTCTCTCCACCAGAACACACTGACAAAAGTACTAGCACTATACAGCAGTAAAACAGCGGGGACGGAGGAGGGGCGGGGGAGGTGGGAAGGTGAGGAGGTGGTGGGGTGAGCATTGTAGAAGATTACGGCAAATGCATGTTATGGTGCAGACCACACAGAAAACATTCAACAGCCAGCGTGTTAAAACAGAGGCGGAGATACCGAACGC